>KN880480.1:0-50999 GCA_000934385.1 Cylindrobasidium torrendii FP15055 ss-10 | reverse complement strand
GGGCTGCTGCCGAGCGCTGGGGATGCTGATAATACACTTGCACGACCTGCAGGGCTGGAGGAGATAACCGACGTCGGGCGAGATGATGACGAGGCGCGTATAGTGGGCATAAAGTCGTTGATCTCCTCTGCTTCTTCATTTCGTATGCGTGAAGAAAGGAGGCGTTCGCGGTCTTCGAGCGAGAAGGCTGGTTCTGCCAGATATTCGGCAGTGAGGCTGATAGTACCGCGGGGATGTGGAACGGGGGGAAACGCGTGTGCTCGACGTTGTGCAATCCAGACTGGTGCGCTGTCGTCGCTCTCCACGACGCGCACCTGGACACGCGCGTTGATGCGCCTCCACTTGGCGCGCGCCGCCCACGAGGGAAGAACCCGTAGGAGTGACCAGACCGCTCGAAACAATGGAATTGCGTTCTTGTATATCGTCGACAAATCATCACGAGCCTCGGCAACAGAATGGTTCAACGTCCAGCGTTCTAGTAAGACCTCGGTGGTTCCAGCGGGAAGGGGTGTGCGACTTGGGAGCGAGACAAGGACTTGCTGTGGCTTGATATCCGGCAGAATCAGTACGACTTCGATTCCAAATGGCGGTGTGCGCCCCGGACGTGTTGGTGTGGGGGTGGTGAGGTTGAACTAGGATCCAGGATAAGTAGGTCCCTTTGGGGCTTATTGGCAGGAGACGCACCCATTTGTCAACCTTGCTCTCACTGAGTCCCTGCCCCTGATCCTGTTGTTGTTGTTGCTGGATTTGGTCGCGGCCCTCGAGGACGACATAGAATAGTTTGGTGTAGAAATGGGAGGATATCTGGTCAGCCTTGCGGTCGGCCATTTCATGACGCTGTTTGGGGCGTCGTCGTGGTCGTGGTTGTCGTGGTGGAGGTTACAGTGAAGAACCCCTCGTGTTCAATCGAGTTGTCGGCGCTGAAGGCTGACTCAAAGGATTCGGCGCAGTCAACTTAGGCGCCTGGTGGTCGTAGCAAGCCGCCAGGCTATGGGTGACGTGACGATCTGATCTCAAGCGGATCCAGTATGGCCAACAGTCTGCTCCATTCGGCAATTCCTAATCTAATCTACGACTCGAATATATACTGCTGCCTTCCCTTCCGAGCCTCTGGATAATATCCAACGGCACCGGTAGCCACCATTTCTCCGCGCAGTATTTGGTACAGACTGAGTAAAAATGCCTTTCCCACTGCCTCTCGTCCGGCGCCGGACCCGTTGTGACTAGGAAAAGAGCGCCGAAGAAGACGACGAGAAGTGCCATCAGGGCTGTGAAAAGCAATGCGGTCCGTGTCTCGATAGGTGCCGGTCCAAAGAACGCATCTCCGAGGCTTTGGCTGAGAAGCCATGCACTCAAGAGCACGACTGGTAGCCAAACCCGTAGAGGCTTGAGACGAGCCGTAAAGTCAAACAGCGTGTACACGCTCCGGCCTGGAGGAAAGAGCAGCACAGGCGACGGCGGAGTTGGAAGCGCAAACGTCAAGGTATGCAGTGCCAAGGACACCAAAAGAAGTGTGAAGGAGATGTCCGGTAGAGGTGTGAGAATGGAAGCAACGATAACCAGAAATGACGGCAGCCTCCAACGCAAGGAAAGAACAAGCAATACGCCATGCCTCCAGCCAAATATCGAAGGGCTCATTGCGATGCTGACGAGCAGTGCGTATGCAATCAACCAGAGGACAAGGTCGAATAGATGTCGGCGCCGGCCACGAACGTGCCATGACCACAACATCGCCTCGTGGAATAAAGCGTCGCTGTACAACGCTGGGACTTCTGCCAGGCAGCGTCCATTAACCCGTGTCCAGACTGCTTTCATGATTTCCTCTCCACTTCTCTCCGATGCTTTCCAGTCATCCCATAGCGCTATCACCCGAGCCTCGTATGCCCGGTGGGCATTCGCATACGTCGTCTGCGCGTCGAGTGTACTCCAAGGATCCTTATCGTTTGAAGGAGCTTTTGGTGGCTCCAGCGCCAATATTTGATGGCAAATATTCTCCTCACTAAGAGTGGGCAGAAGCGCTGTGCGCTCAGAAGGGGATAGAGATGGCGGCATAAAGCAGACGGACGCGATCACGTTCTTGTGATCGAGGGGAACTCGTGCTATCACGCTCACTTTGGACTAGATCCAAGAACCAACCCACACAGTCATGGGAACCAAAATATTTCATTGCATTATCTATCACATATTTTCGACACGAATGTGACATGCCCAGTTCATCGATAAACTCAGTGACACAAACTCAGAACACCCTAGGCCCAACATCCCAGTCAGACGCTGTCCAAAGGAGAATCGATGTGAAATGAACTTACCACATCAGCGCAATCATCAACACGAAGCGCTGCATCCCGTTCTTCCTATCGTTCCTTTGAGGACCATCTCCCCATTTCCCCATGAACCAGTCGAAACGGAGGCCCATGTTGCGCAAATTCCCGTCTCGTAAGTGTCCCATCACCTTTCCGGACTCGCTTCCAACTCGAATGACCGTACTCTCTACCATCGCGAGCAGCCTCGCGACACTTTTGACAATAACACGTTTCCCGGGACGTCCAGGAATTTGAGCGACATCCAACTCCAAATAAATCCTGTAGATGTCGTGCAGGATGTTGGCAACAACGACGGAAAGTGCAAGCTTGATGCCCAAGATGACAATGCCCAGAGACAGTCGACCAACACCGACGAGCACAAGGAGAGTAGAACAAAGCAGGAGCTCCGCGGCGTTGGGTGTGTAGTCGCGATACACGAATTCCGGATACTTCGAGACTAGCCCACTATCACCAAGCCCCCATCCGTAGAACCGACCATATGCGCGGCGACCATTGTTCCACCAAGGATGAACAACAATCACGTCAGGCGCGGGCAAAAACTGGAAATCACTTGCAGCATCCTCCTTCCTAGCGCAGAAGTCAATGTCCTCGCCGCCGCCAGTCTTAGGGAATGATGTGTCGAAGAGGACTCTGGCGCCTTTGTTGCGCCTGAAGATCAGGTTGGCTGTGACGCCCCACGGCACCGGCTTGCCCTCGAATTTCTCTGCAATATTCCAGAAGTAGGTAACACCAGCGAGGTGGATCGCAGAGGTGTAGATGGTATCGGCGGGCGGGAAGAAGACATTACCAGCGAAGCCTGCGGCGTTGGGGTTGTTGCGAATGTTCATCGCAACCTTTTCTAGCAGGTCGGCATCCGGCTTGATGTCGTCGTCGAGGCAGACAATCCAGTCGGCGGAAGACTCTTCGATGCCGCGGTTGCGAGCAGCAGATGCGCCGAGGTTCTCAGTGTGTTGGCGGATGCGGACATCAGGTCGACTGCCGTACTTCTCCTTGAGTCTCTGGACTGGTTTGACCGCCTTGGGGTCGTCGATGATGAGGACGAACATAGTCGAGACGGTAGGCGGGGGCTTCAACTCGAGTATGCGCTCGAGTAAGGGAACATCGACTCGGTACGACGGAATCACGACATCGATGGTGAGTAGCGTCTGCGGGGTTTGCTTGAGGCTCTGCTTATCCAGCCAACTCGAGACGACCGCAATGCCTCGGTCCAGCGTATCGTATTTCCAACCCGTAGCCGACCTCTTGATGTACCGCGCCTCCATCTCGCCTCCTTGGGCGTTGGCCAACTGCATGCTTTGCACCATTCTCGAGCAACCCCATCGGCGGTAGAGCTCAAACAGATAAGGGTCGCCATCTTGGTTGATGAACTCCTCGGGAACAACTTCTCCACCGAAAACATCAAGATGGAGACGGTGCATAACCGGGAAAGTCGGCATGCCGGGGAAGGAGTTGTCCTTGAAAGCGACACAACCGAAGCCAAAGGGAACCTTCCGTTCTTCCGCAATGTCGCCAAACGCCTTGTGGACTGTTGACATCCACCCGTCCGTCTCCAACTTAACATCATCGCCGAGGAGAACAAAGTAGTCCATATTGTCGATATCAGCGTACGCTTGGCGCGCACACTGGCGCCACATGGCGCAAATGTGTCCTCGAGCATGTCGACTCAGGATGGTGATGGTGGGGATATCAGCAGAGCGAAGGATGTACTCTGCGAGGTTCATCCCTTGCGACGGATCGTGTGTTTTGAGGAGCTCGTGGTCGTCATAGTCAATGAGTAGAAACACCCATATGCTGAACGCCGTGCTAGTCGAAGCTGCTAATCCAGACAGCTCGTGGCGACATGTCTTGCGAATAGACGAAGAGAAAGCGTGGAGATGATTGAGGCAGGTTTTAAGGCCTCCTGGTCCGCGAGACGTAATTGGCAATAAGATCGCAAATTTGACGATGCCTTTGAAGTCGACGACTTTGCTTCGGCAAAGAGATTGAAGAGCGCAGTCGTCAAGTTGGAGGTCGTCGACAAGCAGGTCGAGTTCGGCACTCATCCATTCCGCGGTTTTCGCCATGCCCTCCTTGAGCGAAACTTTAGGAGTCCACGACAGCGACTCGCGCACGAAGGTGTTGTCCGAATTTCTGGTCTCGACACCACGGGGACCAGCGTCATTATACTCGAAACGGACGTTGGATATCTTGACTCCTGCTGCTTCGATTGCAATACGGGCCAAGTCCTCGATGGTAACCGCCCGGTCAGACCCAATGTTGACTAACTCGTAGCTGCTGCCATGCTTGTGCATCAGCGACAGGATTCCGTCGACGCAATCGTCAATGTACAGAAAGCTGCGCTTTTGCGCTCCGTCGCCCCATATCTCGAAAGCAACTTGTTGGAGTCCTTGGTTGGCCTTGAGGAGTTTACGAATGACAAGCGCCTTGCGAAGGAAGGCTGCAGGCGCCTTCTCTCGACCACTGTACCATGCTCCGCGGGGCCCGTAGACATTATGGAATCGTGCGAGGCGAATCGCGAACTTTGAAGCAGAATGAGACAGCAACAGTTCGGTGTCTAACTTCTCTTGCCCATACAGGCCCTGCGGCGACGGGAGCTTGCCTGACGACCAGACGTCGTGTTCTGCTAGAGCTCCAGATGGGTTGGGAGGAACAGGTGGATATACGCAAGCGGACGAGGCATAGAAGAAGATTTTCACTCCGGCAGAGTGCGCCGCCTCCAAGAGGTTGCTTGTCATGCGATGGTTATTGCGATAGATTTCGAAATCGTTGGCACTGTGTATGATCCCCATCCCACCCATATCCGCGGCAAAGTGCATAACCTCATCGCAGTCACGGACGACGTCCTGGCAGACGGATGGGTCACGAAGGTCGCCAACAACTACCTCTACCAAAGGATCGGACGCATAACCAATTGGGCTTGGAAAAGTGCGTGGATTAATGCAACGCAACTTGAACGCCAACGATAGGACTTACTTCGCGATGTCGACAACACGAACGCTTCGCCCATTTTCAGAAATGCGCTTGGCAACTGCACTCCCCTGCACCAGCGTTAGCCGATATACAAACCATAATGGAGCACAAACAATAAAGCCCAGGCCCCCAGTTATCAAAACGCGGCCAGGACATGGAGTCAGCATAGGTTCGTCTTGAAGCATGTCGATAGAAAATAGGTAGTCAAGGAATACAGATGAAATTGAGTATCGTGTATGACGCGCAGATTCCCCTTCGTTTGTGAAGCACAAAAGAGTGGGAAGTGGCACTGAGGAACAAGTGAGCTGACGCCAGGCTTTTATACGCTCGAATAGACGCTCAGGCATCGGCAAGAGATAAGACTTGGCAATGAATCGCGAGTATGGCGTCCAAGGGCAGCCGAATGAACGAGTTCCCCGTCCACGTACTTCAATAGCTGCAGGACGGGGATTACGTGCAGTCCACAAGACGACGCCACAAACTGATGTGCGCAGTGAACTTCAATAGGATTTAGGCGCCAGGCTAGAGGCAGGCAGCTGGAGGGGTCTTCTGGAGAGTTAGACTCATTCCCAGCATTCAAACCTAGTTTTTAGGGTCTCGAGGTCGTCAATCGAGCTTCAACCATCCCCACGATGTCAGAGGACAACGAGTACCACTTCACCGACACGCAAGACTGGTTTTCTGGCCACATAGAGTCATGGCGCGCGCTCTTCCCTATGCTCGCTGGCATCGACCATCCTCGAATCCTCGAAATCGGCACCTGGGAAGGTCGATCCGCCGTCTTCCTTCTAAACGAGCTAGATGGCGAAATCGTGACTATCGACCATTTCGACAGCATGGAGTCCCCCCAAGGACGAGCTCGGTCAGCCAAGGTGCATCACAATCTTGCGCTCACGGGAAAGCCATATTGTATAATCCAGGAGTTCAGTGTCCCGGGATTGATGTCCGTGCTCGTCGATGAAATGTCGAAGGAGGACCCAGGCTTTGATTGGGTATACATCGACGGATCGCACCGCGCTGACGACACTGTGCTCGACGGCGAGCTCGCATGGCGACTAGCACGCGAGGGCGCAATCGTCGTGTTCGACGACTATCGCTGGGATAAGGAAGAGCCGGGCGGTATAGAGCATCCAAAGCGCGGAATCAACGCCTTCCTTGCCTTGCATCAAGGAGAGTACGACGTGCTTTCGAAGCCGGGCGACTACCAGTACATCATCCGAAAGACGGTGAAGATGCGGATTGGGTTTCTTGTTACGGGACACTCTACAGAGTTAGCCAAGCAGGATGCATTCGGTGAGTTGCGAGTTGATTTCTCGAAGGTGCGACTTATCGATGTTAGGATATGGTGTCAACCTCGCCTTTGCCGCGGACGCTTCGTATGCAATGCCGCTCGCCGTTGCCCTGCGGAGCGCTTTGAAGAACATCTCTGGCCGTTGTACCGCTTATATTTACGACTGTGGGATTTCAGACAGCGCCAGAGAGAGCTTGCGCACCTTGACCCGCGATGCCTCCGCGTCAGCCACCATCGTATTTATGGAACCTACCGAGGCTAGCCTCAGCTCGAAGGGCGGACCCGCTTGGGCCAAGGTGGACATGATTAAGGCGCTGCCTGTCGAACGAGCACTCTACCTCGATGCAGACACCCTTGTTCGCGGAGACATCAACACACTGTGGAATACAGACATGGGAGGCAAACCTGTTGGTGCTGTGAGAGACACGGCCTTCCAAAATGGTCACAGCGAGCTCGCTGGAGTCACCAAGTACTTCAACGCAGGTGTTCTCTTGCTTGATCTTGCCAAAGCCCGTGCTCGTCTGGACAGCCTTTTCTCGAGTGCGTCCAAGATGATTGGCGTATCGCGTTTTGAGGACCAGGATTGCCTCAATCAGCACTTCTCCGGCGACTGGTACTCTCTTGACGCTCGATATAATGCACAAGGCCTCGGCACGTATAACAAGGAAGGGCAAGCCGACCCATGTATCGTCCATTTCACTGGTCCGCTTCATCCCAATGTCGGAATCGTCCTCAACCCGTGGGTACAGCCGTATACTGCAAAGCCGTGGGGGTATGCCGGAGCTCCTGGTCATCCGTTTGCGATGGAGTGGAAAGACGGCCTGGAAGAAACACCATGGAAGGGAGTGATGAGAACCAAAGGATTCCAAGATGACCTAGAAGAGGAAAAAAGGCGTGCTCTCACAGAGGCAGGGTCACAAGTGGATGCTATCTTTGCACGCGTAGCTCAGGCTGTGTAGAGTTAGATAAGAACCGCATCGTCAAGCTTATATACAAAAAATGACAAGATTGAATTCCGGATTTTGAGAAGGAGGCGTTACTAGCATTCAGGGACCATCCGCCTCTCGCAGGAACATGGATATAGACAAATTGACATTACTGTGGGCATGACGAAGTAAGTGAGGCTGTATATATAAGAGACAAGCGAGTCGTTACGAGGATAAAGTCTGTACACAACAACATCTGAGAGCGCGTGTGTCTCCATCCCAGCGGGTATGTGATGCACTCAGCAGTTGCATCCATAGTTCTGCGAACTTTCCGGGTCCAGCTGGATGGGGTCGGGATAATCGACATAGCTGCGGGTGCAAAGGTTATTACGCATATAAGTGACAGAGATAGAGTGACTCGCAGTTGTTCCTCAGCTTCCTGCTGTAACGCATTCTTCGCAACGGTCTGGAAGGCCTGCTCGACATTGATAGCCTCCTTCGCCGAGGTCTCGAAATAGGGAATGTTGCCCTTCGACTGACACCAGGTCATCGCCCGCTTTTGAGTGACCTATCCAGCAAAAAGGGGTGTTAGCGCCAGCATTGGGGTTGACGATGACTGCGCGCGGCGCACCTGTCGCTTATTCTCCTCAACATCAATCTTGTTCCCTAGAACGACAAAGGGGAAGTTCTCCGGGTCGTGAGGGCTTGCTTGGATAAGGAACTCGTCACGCCAACTGTCGAGTGTCTCGAATGACTTTGCGCTGTTGACATCGTACACAAGCACACAGCAGTCGGCTCCACGGTAAAATGCGACTCCTAGTGACTGGAAGCGCTCCTGGCCAGCAGTATCCCAGAGCTATCAATGGCATCATTGGTGGGGATATTTCGTGCGCCACACGGTGATGACATACCTGCATGGTGACCAGGCGGTCGTCGACCATGACTTCCTTGGTTAGGCTAGAATGAGTGGAGGATAAGCGGTGGATTGGCGGTTGGGAAGGCTAAGGCGCGCACAAGTCAGCACCGATAGTTGCCTTGTACTGGTTGCTGAATCGCTTGTTGACATATTGATTCATGAGCGACGTCTTGCCGACACTGTGGATGATGAGCCATGGGACGTCGGTCGAGCCGGTCGGGCGTACCCGCTGTCGCCGAGAATAATAACCTGTCTCCGTCAGAACGGAACAAAACAAGTAATATTGAAGCAACACTCACCTTGAGGAGAACACGGCCCATGATTGCGAGATACAGCAAGCAAGGTGGTGGTCGGAAACGACGTATGTAAGTGCCGCCCCGCGCATAACTCGGCATCTTCCTTGAGTCACACTTTAGGTCACACTCTATCCATGGTTGTGCTCTGACCACAGTCTCCCTTGGCCAATCTCTCACGATGGCGGAGCCAATATGGCAGGAGACTCTGAGGCTTCGACTCACCGAGCGTAATGCACAGGAGGGTGCCTACGCGACTATCATCGAGCAGTGTGCGTCTGCCGCGTCCGGCCCTAATAAACATTTGCTCATGTTCTGCAGATCGCCGGCTTGCCCAACAAACCAAGTTCTACAAAGAGCGTAATGCTCAATTCATACGTGCGGCGCAGACGGTAAAGGGCAACAATCCTAGTAGCTCGACAGTGTTTGTAGCAGGATCTGCCGACGAGTGCGTACTTCGCCAATCACTGCTTCCTCCGCTCATCAGACCATTTCAGGAATCCTGTGCTATCTGCCTATACAGCATCCCTAGAATCCCAAATATCCTCCCTCCGTGATGAGATTGCGAGCGCGTACAAATCCCAGACGCAGAACACCCAACGCCTGCTGGCTATGACCGAGACTCTGCGCGAGAAGGAGGAACAGAGTCGCATCAGCGAAGAGAACTTGCGCAAGGCCCGGGATGAGCTTGCTGGCCTCCGACGTAAGACGGACCAGCACAACGAGCTCATGACCGAGAAAGACAGGACAGTACAGGTACGATGCGCGCCTGACTCTTGTATCAGGTCCTCACGTTGCCACAGATTCTCCACGACGAAATCAGCACTCTCCAACTCGAGCTCGGCCAGATTGAGGACCGCAACCAGACACTCATCAAGGATAATGCAAAGTTACTACAGCGCTGGTTAGATGCGAAGCAGGCAGAGGCGAACAAGATGAATGAGGTCAACGAGTTCTACCAAGACACTTTGCGTATGCGCACACAGAACAAACCACCACCATCCTCAGCAACAGACAGCTCGTCCGAGTCGGGAAACGCGGATGCGAGCGAGGATTTCAAGTCGATGGTGACGATGGATGGGACTCTATCTCATCTGGAGAAGGGCATGGATCCGACACCGAATGGTTAGTCGTTGACGAGGACGACTCATGATACCCAAGATACCTCCCTTATCCTAGTTTCTGTCTATCTACTTGCTCTCTCGCTCGCACCAATGAGAAGAAACGATCAATACATTTGATGCACATACATACGGGGGGTCGCAGAGTCTGAACTGAACGTTTGCAGTGGTGTGGTATGGTATGTGAAGGACAGGGCAAGATAAAGATGTATAATGCAAAGTGGAGGGAGGAGGAACATCAGGGAGAAGAGCATAGCTGATGAGAAGGAGGCAAAGGGAGTTGCAGTGGAGACAGTGGATGAGTAGATAAGTACGAAGGAATAAAGGAAGAGATTATGTACTGATCGAGGGGTAGAGACTAGGTAAAGAAAACGGCGCAAATGAGCACATCTACGGGGCCTGCATTTGAGCATCGCCGGCCTGGGGCGCCTGCTGGCCGTAGTATGCTATAATAGTAATAGGTCATTAGTGAGACGCACACGCTGGAAGTTCTTCGTTACTCACATGCCCAGTAGTTCGAGTAATATGAACTGGGATCAGCTCCACCCCATGCTGCTGCCTGAGCGTTTGGGTCTGCCGCTTGCGCACCGGTCAGACCAAGCGCGCCGGTAGCAGCTGCAGGTTGTCCTCCCATGACAGGAGACGCAGTTGCATTGGCACCACCTGGAGATTGGTAGCCGGCGTAGCCACTGTAGCCATACTGGCCGTACGCTGCGGGTTGGGGCATTCCGTACATAGCCTATAATCACGTCGGTGAGATGAGGAGGATTCGAAATAGAATCAAACGCACCATGCCACCATAGGGAGATGCAGGAGCAGCCTGTGTTGGGCTTACGGCCTGAGCGGCGTTGTCGTTCCTATCCTTGCCCCAACTGCACTTGATGGGCCGTCCATGCACCATTTGGCCTTGAAGTTGCACGATGGCCATCGCAGCGTGCTCGTGCGTATCAAGCTTGACAAATGCGAAGCCACGGTCGGCCTGCATGCGAATTTCGCTGAGGTAGCCAATCGACTGGAAGAGTGGGATGAGATCTGCCTGGGAGCAAAACGGGACAAGATTTCCGACGTAGACGGTGGTGTTGTACGCGGGGGTTTGCTGAACAACAGCCTCGTATGAGAGCGGGCCACCCTGGAAGTTAAGTGGAGCAGGAGTTGCGCTTGGAGGACCACCCATGCCGGTGGCCGGGGGACGACCACCGCCCATTCCTCCACCCATGCCTCCCATACCACCACCCATGCCACCTCCCATTCCGCCGCCCATTCCGCCTCCCATGCCTCCACCTCCACCACTAGGAGGAGCACCTTGCGTCTTTTGGTTGGCCCAGTTGACACGGATGGCGCGCGATCCGAGCCATTCTCCATTCATCGTCGCGATCGCTTGCTCAGCATCCGTCTTGTCCCGGAAAGCGAGGAAACCGTATCCACGGGACTTGCCCGAGTTCATGTCCCACATGACGCGAGCGTCGGACATGGTGCCGAAAGCGCTGAAGGCTTTGGCAAGGACATCATCGTTCACTTCGGGACTCAAGTCGCCGACAAAGACATGGTAGTGACCGGTGGTATCCTCCTTGTTCTGTGAGCCTTGGTATGCCCAGTTGACACGAATCTCGGTGTCGAAAATTTTGCGGCCGTTCAATGTTTGGAGAGCCGTCTCCGCAGCGCGCATGTCAATATACTCGACGAAGCCATAGTTGAGGCCTCCATGCTGGTAGTTGCGGTCGGGGATGATTTTGACGTGCTGAACGGGGCCAGCAACAGCGAAAATCTCTGTAAGCATGTACTCGGTGACCCTAGGGCTCAAGTTGCCGACGTAGAGATGCGCGCGCCTCTGTTGGTCGATCCAGAAGCCTAGTATCAGCGTTGCTGCTCATGCAGTACTTAGTATTCGCACTCACCGGCGCCTCAGCAGGTCCTCCCATTCCCATCGAGTTCATAATGTGCTAAGAACGGAATAAAAACGAGATCTAGATATCGGACGTCAAGGGGTATTGCGATACAATCAAGGCTTTTGGCGCACGTAGAAATACACCTGAGTGAAACGGAGAGTATAAACAGAGGAGAGAGAGCAGAGGAGAGAGGAGAAAAAGAGGAAAACGAGACGGATGCCGGGTCTGGTGGGCGTACAAGTTTAAGTGCGAGTCGGCAGTCCATTTTCCTGGTTATGTCAGCTGCGATCGTGGCGTTATTCGGGCTCAAGTGAATTGCAGACACCATGCTTGGCTTAACGCTTGCGCTTAGTACTCGGTGGGGCTGCACACACGACATGTATCAGAACATTGGGCAAAGCAAACGGTTTACTATTACGTGGAAGCCCTTAAATAAACTACTTGCTCGGTACTTGGAGCAGGACGTTGCCCTTCTCTCCTCCGGGAATGTAAGAGACATTCCCATTCGTCGACAATGAAGCTGCAATGGCTTTGCTCGTCTCAATTTTGCGGAATGTCACAAATGCATCTCCAGCCTTGCCCAATGCCTGCGAAATAATCTTGGCGGCATTGGCTTCACCCTCGGCGCGAATAACGTTAGCTTTACGTTCTTGCTCAGCCTTGGGGTTTTTGGTTTAGTCGTCTGCAAGATGCTCTGAGATGGACTCCAACCTTTTCGACGATGAACTTGGCACGCTCCGCATCTAGCGACCTATAAGAATGTCTTCGGGAGATGAACGAATGAACAAACCTTGCTGAGCGATTTGCTTCGCCTCCACAGCTTGAGTGAATTCCTGGAACGCCTGAGTACAAACATAGGTGCAAGTTCAAAGCGCACACACCTTTCCAAACGTCAAGTGGGTAATGGAAACATCTTCCAATATGATGCTAAACTCTCCAGCGCGGTTCAACAGGTCCTGTCGTATCCTTGCTGACACTACTTCACGCTGCGTGATCAACTCCGCTGCGTCGAATTGCGCGACAATGCTCTTCAAGACTTCGTTTCCGATGGATGGGAGCACCCTCTCGTCGTAGTCGAGGCCAAGGCTTTGGTAAATGCGGGGCAGGTGGTCGAGGTCTGGGCGTGAGAGGACACGAAGAGTCAAGGTAACCATTTGCAAATCCTTCGATCCAGTCGTTGTTGAGATATTCTAGAGTAATTTCACGTCCGTTGAGTTGTTGCAAGCTGAGATGTAGTGAGACTCACTCGTGGCTTGATTCTGCAGTCATACAGAATAGCGCGTTGGATGCCAGGAATCAGCAAATGTGTGCCAGGAAGAGTCGCCTGTGGTCGGTTGATTAGTGAAGAGGATAAAGAATGGGATGGGCACGCACATCGCCCTTGACACCAGAAAAGCGGTCGAATATGACAGCACGGTACCCTCCGGGAACGTCGTATATACTGGCTGGGATGATAATTGAAGCCAAGCCAATTGGCACTATTGGACATGTTAAAGGAATGTGCGACTTGCGGAGGTGGAATTGGCGGACCTATGAGACGGTTGAGCAATTGGGCCATGGTGGTGAGAGCCGGCAAAGGACGCGTTTGTGATCGAGCCGAGCGGCACAGTTCCTTCGTCCATCGTTGACTAATTCTTCCGTCCCCCACCAACGTCAATCTACGCTGAGTCTTTTGCATCTCTATACGACCTTCTTCGATTTGATGTACCCGAACATTCAAAATAGTCAAGTGCTACCACATCACTTCGGACCTCCTGTCCGCAAACCACCATGCTAGTTTCTATCTATATGAATCCAATTCGCGATATCAATCCCCCATTCCTCCTTTTCGCCAGAGCAGAGCGACATGATGGGACTAAGGTGATCATGTCCGTTCAGGATAATAGTGTCCACTTCACCGCCCTTGGAGGCGTACAACTTGCCAAATGTCTTGACAGCACTCGAGATATAACGCGGCTCTTTCTCTGCCATCATATTGCGTAAAGGCGGCAGGGCTTCAACGTTTTCTGCGCGACGCAAGAGCCCCAATGGCTGATTCATCGCAACTTTCTTTGCTCCTCCATAGTAAAGCTCTGCGGTTTCTCGAATCCTAGCGGCAGTCTTGTTACCGACGGGTATCTCGTACGGGACACCAAGAATGATGCATCCACAGACAGGGATGGATTGAGAGTACACTGACTGATTGAGCAGGTATCCAGCAAGGTGGATGCCGCCCGCGGAATGACCCATGAGGAAGATTCGTTCAGTATCACCGACCTCATTCAAGTTCTGGGATACCCATGCTAGGGCGTCGTGAACGTCCTGAGAGCCATCGGGAAAGAATATCCCTGGCACGAGCCTATAATCGACGATGACTGTGATTATACCTCTCATCGCGAAGAACGCCCCAAAGTTGGCGTGAACAAGGGGCTGGTGGGGATATATTCTCGCCCCATGTGTGAGACCACCGCCGTAGAAAAATAGCAAAAATGGACGATGGGGAGTGTGAGTGAGATGGGGGCATGTAGACATCAAGCTAGAGCAGAGATTGGTGTCGGAACAACTACAGAAGAGGGCTAGCACACCTTGTGCGCTTCAGAGGGACCGTAAATGTGTGTGGATCGTTGAATAGACTCTATGACAGCCCTATTTTGCTCCAGCAGGGCATTGTCTGCGTTTATCGACTTTGTTATTAGTCGTGATTCCGATGTAGCTATAGTATACACCGACAATGAGGTGGTACGATATCGTCCCGTGGTGCGTTCTTCATCTCTAGTAGCGTCTGCAGGTGCTTGAATTCTTGAAATATGTTTGGGAGGCGTTGATGTGTGCTAAGGCAAGAGACGATGGAGTCCCAAGCTACGTCTCCCCTGCTGCCGGCAACCCAGGCAGTGCCGCTTTCTCTTTCGTAACAGATTGGTACCAACTCATGCATCACCGGTGCATCAACTTACACGCCTAGAAAGCGCTCTTCCCAGATACAGTTTTGTACTTTGCCCGGGAAAAATGGTGCAAATTCAATGCCTACATCGTTCAAATATTCCACAACAATGCTTTAGGACTTCCAGTACATATAAAAACCTTAATTCTCCCGATCATATACGATAACACGAGGTTACCATCCCTCAATCAGGCAAACGCCTCATCCCTGCTCATTGTTCTTGTTCAGCTCAGCCTAGACAGTCGGAACCTTGAACTGCGACGCTGGGCGCGAGCCTAGCTCAGTCTTCCAAAAAGTCAACGAAGGGGCCTAAAGACCACTCGAAACAACACGCACCTTTGCATACACGCGCTCAATCCACTCCATATTCCCTAAGGTGTCCTCCTTTTCAATCCACACAGGGCCAGAGTCACGCCCTTTGACACGGTTGACAAAGGTCTCAAGCTGGTATCGGTACGTTGTCCACCACTCCTCTCCTGGCGCGCCATCCAAGGGTGTGTACACTTTCTCTGTGCGGACCTTGCCTCCCTTGGGCTTCACATTAATACTGTGCCAAATGGTGGGCAATAAAAAGTTGGCCATATCGATTTTTCCGCCTTCGCACTCGACGCTCGCGTAGATGGCGTTTCCTGTGAGAAAGTCGAGCCATCCGATTTGGAAGTCGCAGATAGCGGTCCCCACGATGTCGTTGGGGAACGAGAACGTTGCAGTCGTCCGTCGGTCAATTTTCGGATCGAGATACGTGATAGACGAGGCGGAAAGGACCTCCAGAGGGTTCACAGCGGTCTCCTGCGAGGGCGAGGCCAAATAACGAAGCGCATTGAGGGTGTACCCACCGACGTCCATCTGGGCGCCTCCTCCCAGAGCATGGTTATAACGAATGTCGTCGTCGCCGAATGCCTGCTTGGGGATAGCAAGGGATGTTGTGATACTCTTGACATTTCCGAGCTCCTGGCTCAGAATAATCTCCTTCAAACGGCGGATGGCAGGATGGAAACTATGTGGGGGTCAGATTGTGTTCAGCTGAGATGTGTGGTATTCTCCTACCGGTAGTGGAAAGCCTCAAGGAGAACACGACCCTGCTTCTCTGCGAGTTCGAATAGAGCGCGTGCTTCCTCTGCTGTATCCGTGGCCGGCTTCTCCAGCAGAACATGTTTTCCCGCAAGAAGAGCCTTGGCAGTCCACTCAAAGTGAAGACCGTTAGGGAGCTGGAGTCAATGCCATGAATAAACATTTCCCACCATTGTAAGTACCGTGGGTACACACCGGATTGTAAACCACATCTATCTCGGGGTCGTCCAGCAGGTCTGTAGAATGGATGAGGAAATGATTCTACAGAATGGCGAATACCCGCTGACCCTGGTAGCTGTCGTGCACTTTGGTTATGCCGTGCTTATCAGCATATTCTTGTGCGCGCGCCTTGTCTCTGGCAGCGACGGCGTAGATGACCACGTCTGCATGGCTCCTGGCGGGCTTGATGAGGGCTTCAGGGCCAATTGCCGCTGCCCCGAGGATACCAAACTTGAGAGCGCCCTCGTTCTTTGGGACGGAAGGTGGGCTAGCAATCTGCAGACTGATGAATATTGGTGTCGGCAGCAAGCCAGAGAGCAGGACCTTGGAGACGCGCCTCACAAAACCGAGTATGGATGCCATGACTGTTAGTGGCAGAGTCGTGAGATAGGTCTGGTGGGAAACGATCAGAGCCTACGATGGTGTGCCTAATTTATCTGAAAGCCGAGTGACTATATAGCCCCCCTCAAGAAGGCTTGATAAAATGGCTGACAGACAACTGCGCATATTCGACATACACCGGCAAGGGTGTGCACAGGCGCTGCTAGTAGGATTCTCTCAATTCTGGGATTAGCGGGACCTGGACTGAGTCGAACGCCAACTTCGATCGAGCGCTCGCACTGCGCAGGCCGAAACATACGCGGGATGACTACAACCATGTCCGAACCATGAGTAAACGCAGCAAGTACAGTACTGGAATGATTGGCTCTAAGCATCTGAATCTTCTTCTGTCGCTCGGCGTCTGCAGTAGTTCTTGTGAAATCACTGTTGATGCAATCCTCACCATGAAGTTTTGATCTTTCTTCATGGATTATGCAATGCAATCACCGTGTTTCTCGGTTGTCGCTGGCGCTGGAGGAGACGAGTCACCCGGCCGACATCGTGGATTCATTCAAATAAGTACATACAAGTTCAAAATGCGGGGCCCAATGATCGAGAGAACAATGGTGGATCATGTAAGCACTCATTTCATTTCGTTTCGCTACTCTGCTATTCCACTTGCAATCGTATCTCCGACCCACTCTATAGGAAGAGAAATAAACCACGTTTTGGCATTAAATAGAAAGAAACTATCGGTTCATAAGATGGTCGTTCACAACTAAAGAAAGGAATATCTAAATCGTGGTATGTACGTAAATTGTCACCTAGTTATTCCACGGGTCAAGCACGCAGTGAGACCCCCTTCCATCCTCAGCATCCAGCAAAGGTTCAAAGATCCGATGACATTCTTCAATAGTTCGACGCCGTCAACCTCGAGATCGTAAACACACCGATAATCGCCACCGCCAACGCGCCAATACTCGCGGGCAGGATCATGTCCCTCGGAATCCCCATCACTTCGTCAGACGCATCATGGTGGTGATGACTGTGATGGTGAACAGGTTCAGGCGCATGTACCACAGGTTCATGCTTTTCCGCCTCCTTGGCGGCCTTCTGTGCCGCCGCTTGCTCCGCGGCCTGAATATCCTCTACGCTCGGGCCAGAAGCCTTCCATCCCTTGCCGCCTTGAACAAACAGCACGACACGGTCTGCGTGCGTCGAGCGCGCAATCTTGACCGCGTCCGTCACGTCAGAGTCGGAGGTAATGAGAACAGTGTCGCCATCCGCGTCGGTGTAAAGCAGCTGGAAGTCAATGGGGTCGGGACGCCCATCAGAGTCGTCACCATTCCATTCGGTAAAGAATGGATCAGTGGCCAGCTTGCCAGAAACAATCTCGCGCAAATGCTCGACGTCGTCGTGGCGAGACTGGAAACGATGTGTGCGTCCACTAGGGGTGCGGAACTTGAAGACGTACGTGCCGTCGTCGACAGGGAGAGAGGCAGCCACCGAGGGGAGTGAGATACCCTTTGAACGGGCATATTGCCCAAGGGCCGAATGGTCATCATCCGCGACCGAAGCCGAGTCGTTGGGATGGACCTCGGAATGGGGCGATTGTTGGATGTGAGAGAGTCCACCAATGGAGGGACCGCCACTCCTGCCCTCGAAGAACGCGGAGCCAGAGATGGCCGACTCGTTGTCGTCGAAAGAGTCAAAGAAGCGACCCCACATAGGGCCACCTTCTTGCTCGGCTTCAGGGTTCTCTTCAGCACCCATGGCGTTCATCTACGCAGAGTTAAAACACGGTCACTAGGTCTAAGGAATTGCGCGCACCTGTTCGAGAGTCGCGTAGGTCAACTTGAGCACGTCCACAATGGCCACAAGTCGGCCATCCGACTCGACAACAGGCAAGTTCAGGTAATGACCATCTAAAAGCGCGTCAGTAACGAAGACTTGAAGCAACAAGCCGGCATACTGTGCATCTTCCTGAGTGAATCATGGATGTTGAGAGTAGGGGGTGCGGTGTCAGGATGAGGCGTCATGACACGGACGACACTGCAGCGACCGGCATCGAGGCCAGCTGCAATAACACGTAGAACGATATCCTTGCTCGTGAATATACCCGCAATTTTCGGGGCGGTTGCGCCAGGGGCATGTTCCATCACACAGACAGCTGTCGTTCTCTTCTCCTTCATGAGCTTGGCGACGTCGCGCACGGTCGTCTTCGGGCCGACCATGGCAGGCTGGGTGCGCGAATCCATGACAGTCGTCAGATCCGGAAGCGCCGTCTTTTCGCGCAGCTTTTCGGCCCACGCAAGCATAGCAGCTGCCTGGGGATTGGCGGAGACGTTACCCAATTCGGACTGGACGCCAGCCATAGCGGAGAACAGCTGTTCCGAGGCTACGGACGTCTTTTCCACTTTGGCAAGGGCTTCGTGGAACACCTTTGTGATATCAAGTAGACCAACCACATTGCCATCTTCGTTGCATACGGGCTAGGAAGGGCCTTTGAGCAATGTGAGTGTATGGAAAGATAGCGGACGCACGAGATGGCGGAAATGACGGGAGACCATGAGCTGGAGGGCCTCAGTCGCGCTTGTGTTGGACTGTGTGACCATGGGATTCTTGGTCATAATGTGGTGTACAGGAGTGGTGTGAGGGTCCAAGCCTTCAGCAGTGACCTGGACATTTTGTCAACCAAGGTCTAACCGCAGGAGGTTGCAAACGCACCCTATATGCAAGATCCTTCGCCGTAAAGATACCACTCAATCCCTCATCATCATCTACAACAAGCACACAGTCGGTCCGCTTGGCCGCGCAAAGTTGGCTGGCTTCAGCAACCGTGATCGACTCGGGCACGGTCAGTGCTGGCGACGGCTTCAGGGCGGCGACAGTGCCCTTCTGGACGGACTTTTGGCCGCGTCGGCCTCCACTGCGGCCTCCTCCACCGCTTTGCATAGTGGTCGAGATAGTCCGCTTGCGGGATAGCTCGGACTCGATTTTCTTGCGAATGGCCTACAAAGAAAGTTGACGACGGTGTCGAGAAGGATATAAGAAGTGGATAGTCACCTCATCGCGCTTGGACTGCTTCTTGCGCGTCTCGCTGTGGAAACCAGAGATTGACGACATGGAGGGCGAATGTGAGTGCGAAACGGAGCGGGCTGATGGGAGTGGCGAAGGGCTACGGTCCGGAAACGCGACGGGCGATGAGGTGCTGTTGCGCTGCTGTAATACGGTCTCGTCAGCGCGTCAAGGTAAAGTTGGCCCGAGACGCGCTTACCTGGGACGGGGAATGATGGTGCAAAGGAACGGGGATTCTGGACATCAGAGGCAGCTCAACACTGTCTGCTACTGTTGCTGCTTCCTTGAAGTTCCAGCAAAGAGTCGGATCCGCACACCGCCGATGAACTTGCAGTAGTACCTTGACAGAATTGGCCCGGAAGCCCGTCCCGACGCTTTAAGATCTGTTTGGCTCAAGTTTGGCTGCGGCCTGGACACGTTCTAGTCGCGTCACGGCAAAGCCTTGCGTCCAACTCGCGCCTTTCGGTATGCAAAGTGCGCATCAAATTGACAAACAAAAAGTCGGGGAAATGAACTACAGATACAGGCAACGTGTGTAGACTAAATGGACAGAAATCGGGGTATCCCTTCAAGCGTCATTGAGCGCATCAATTCTTCAGCGCGCCCCTCTTCCTCCCTCCTTGCTGGTTCTGAGTGTACAAGTAGTAGCCGCCTCCAATGATGGCAAGAGTGAAAAAGTTGGCTATGCGTTGTTTGAGAAACAGTCATAATATCAAACAGACGGGACACGTACCAAAGACAAAGCCAGTCGCGCCTTGGCAAACGTCCACACCAAGTTTGACGACACTGGTTACCAGATGGACCAGACTGCCAACAATATCCTTGCCTAGGGCGAAAATGGCCTGGAAGACGGCAAGTACAGAGTTGAACAGGCCTAAGAAGATGCTGATGATGGCATTGGTGAATTCATTGAACGCATTCGCGATGGACGACATTATTGTTGGTCTTTGTAGTGGAAGGGGGGTCAGGTTTCAGATAGGGAGACCAGCTCACTCATTCCCTCGCCTCTTATAGAGTACAGAAAGACAGGCTACCGCATTCGACGTCATGTAACCCGTCATTTATTTGGTGGAGACTAGAGCATCGTTAACGTACAGTATGTTCCTCCACTAGCGCAAAGTTCAGTTGGTCCATAATCTACACGCGCTCTCCATCCCTTCCGTGCGCGCCATCACTGCGCCGCAGCCTGCGGTGCGATGGTGTTTCCAGTCCAACGAGTGAGCAGGCTCTTGCCCTGCGCGTACACCATCGACAGCGTCGGGTTGCCCTGCTGTGCAACAAACAGCGCAATGCGCGCGTCAGTCATTCCAAACGCCTGGCGCGTAAAGGTAGACTGGTAGTAGCGCTGGCGCAAAAAGTGCGCGAACACAATGGGAGACAGAAGCGAATTCCAGAAGATCAGGGCACCAAGGAGGACGCGCACGAAAATGGCAATCTCAGCGAGGGCAACGATGCGCATAGCACCATCGTAGTTGGCTAAATGAGAATGAGAATAAGGTATCGGGCCAAATGAACCACGCACCCTTGACCCAGACCTGGAGCTTCTTCGCGTACGGGTGGGCAGTCGGAGGTCCACCCGCGGTGGCAGGCGGGCCAGGTGGGAGGAATTGGGACATCAGGGTCGTACGGGTGAACGTGAGGGCATGGAAAAGCGAAAATATCGCGAACGGCACAAGCGTCACTGCGACGCGATTAGCGGTTGGCCTCTGCCACGCAGATCGTATGACGTACTCGTAATGGGTTTTGAGGTAAACCAGAAGAAGGCAAGGAGGAAATACTGGATGTTCTGGAGCGGGGATAAGTATAAAAAACATAGTAGAAAAATGTCGCGCACCTCGTCCATCATCGCGCGCTTAATCCAGGCGAGGCTTGGTTGAGGTGCCTATCATCCGCGGTTAGGTGGTCTGTTCGTGATTTGGTTCACAGGGCAAAAGACGTACACCAAGACTCTTTCTGCGGTCAATCGTCAGCAATATAGCACAGAAAGCGCACTGAATACGCACTGGCAGACGATGGCATAACTAACGAGGGCTCCCGAATACGCAGCTGGGGCAAAAGATTAGCTGATTCTGCCCCCATCCAGCTCTCAATAATCCAACACACTCTTGTACCAGAAGGGAGAGATTGCTTTCCAGGGTGGGAAGGTGATAAAAGACCGCAGGGCGGCAACGAGGAGGATGAAGTGGCCAGCAGCCCACAGATAGTGCTTCGGAAGAGCAAGGATTAGTTTTCTCCCATGTTGACAGACGAATAAATCTGTCCCACCTGAGTTGTAGCCATAGTGGAGGACGCGCGGAAGAGGTTCGAGTCTACGTGGTTCGGAGGCAGGTCGTGGTTGAATCAAACCTGGTCAAACGAATGAATTCTTACGTAACTACTGCCACCTCGATTACTGCCCTTAAATTAAATAAGGAGCCGGGCTGCGTCCGAGTTCGACGTGTCGTACTTGGACATAAAAAGCTACATTCAAACCGGGAACAACAAAGAGGCATACACCATGTAAATACAAGAATGGCCCTATCGACTCCAGTTGGCCTGCTTCGCCATCTCTTTGCGCTCCTTGCCCTTTCTGTAGATCTCCTTGTCTACAGCCTTGTGTCCAAGGGTCTCAACTCTCCGCTGCTTGCCACTTCCCCGTCCACGCATTGACTCCCGCGGCTCCTCGTCCTCCTCGTCCTCCTCATCGACAGCATTTGGATCTGTCACGACTTCTTCAAGTGTGATATCATCCCTATCCGTTCGTTTTCTCTTTCCTGTCGACGTGCTCTTCCCACCGCCAATGTTTACATTCACGCGCGGGGGCACAGAGAAACCAAAGGCCTTTCCGACCTTGGCCAGATCCAATGCGTTCACGTCGAAAATCTTCTTGAGCGAATATGAGGCGTACGACTGCAAGTACGCGCGGAATCCGTCCTTAGCAGACTTGTGCAGGAAGTAGTTCTTTTGAAGCAACTTCTCAAGCTGCAAGTGATAGTTAGGCGAACCGTAGAGACACAGCAAGGAAGTTAACTGACCTGGCTCTGGACGTTCTTGATCTTATCCGCCGGGAAGTTGAACTCGTTCAGCGGTACTCTCGCCTCCTTGAGGTACCGCAAGAAACCCAGCTCGCTCTCCAGAAGGAACAACAAGCTCTTTCCAACCTTTCCTGCGCGCGCCGTCCGTCCTACACGATGAATGTACTCACGCGGGTCATCAGGTGGGTCAAACTGCACAATCCAATCGACTTGCGGGATATCGAGTCCACGCGCCGCAACATTCGTCGACAGCAGAATCCCCGACTCCGCATTGATGAACTCGAAGAAAGTGTTCGTCCGTTTCTGCTGCTTCTGCTTGCCATGCAAATCCAGGACGGGGACGTCGATGTAATTGAGCAGTTCCGCGTGATACTTGACAGAGTCACAGCTGGAGAAGAAAACAATGACCTTTTTCTTGCGGTACTTGTTGAGGAAGGTGTAAAGGAGGAGGAACCGTCGGTCTGATGGACACACAACATATCCTTGGGTAAGGGTGGTCACAGTGCTCGATGTTTCCTCTTTGTGAACGTCGACCTGGACAGGTCCCGGACGCAGGGATATCCGGGCGAGGTCCTGAACCTTGTTGGTTTGCGTTGCGGAAAAAAGCATGGTTTGTCGGTCATCTACAGCTCGATTAGCGATGAATTCTGGCAGGCAAATGGCAGACGTACCTTTGGGTAAGAGTTTGATGATTTTCTTCATCTGTTCCTCGAATCCAACCTCGAGGATACGGTCAGCCTCGTCGATAATGAGCGCCTTTGCATTCCGGTAGACAAAGCCTTTCGTGCTCTTTGAGTGATGTTTAGTTCATGAAATCTTCGAAATGGACTTGAAACATACCTCAAGGTGATCCCACAACCGTCCTGGGGTAGCCACAAGCAAATTCACACCCTTCACAAGCTTATCTGCCTCTGCCCTTCGGTTTGCACCACCCATAATCACACCAAGCGTCTGCGAATGATGCGCCATGAGGTCTTTCGCGACACCGAAGATCTGCAGCGCCAACTCGCGCGTAGGGGTGAGGATGATAATGCCAGTACCTGCACATACGATATCAGCTCCAGAACACAGCAGCATCTCACCGCAGACGAACCATTTTGAGGCTTGAATTTGAGCCTATGCAGAAGCTCGATCGCAGGGATGAGGAAAGCTAGTGTTTTGCCCGAGCCCGTACGAGCTGCACCCAATAGATCCTTTCCTGCGAGCAAGACCGGAATCGACTTTTCTTGAATTTCCGTCATACCCGTGAACCCCATCTCCTCCAACGCCCGCATCGTTGGCGCACATAAATCCAGTGTGGAAAACGGCCTGCGCTCAGGCGTCGCAGCCGCAGATGTCGAGGCAACAGGTTCCGCAGACATCCTGTCTCTCTTCGTTTTGAAAGGTCTAGGGTGGGGGGAAGTCGGCCAGCGAAAGCCAAGAAGGTGAGCGGGGAATGCAAAGTGTGATTGAACGAGGCTTGAAAAAACTGATCACTTCTCGGCGGCTATACGGCATCTGCCGCACCATCTCTGCTGAACGTGAACTTGACGCGAACCGTGACAATGTTGTACACGGCTGGCTTTGCCGTGCTCTCTGCTGCCCTCGGATTCTTCGCAGGATACGCGCCATGGAAACCAGAGCCCTACCCAGAGATAGCTCAGAACGAAGAGCTGGAGGAGCTGGATGCAGAGGATATCCCCGATGGCGAATTGGCTGAGATTCAGGCTGGCTTCTTTGAGCAGTGCAAACTGGTGAGAATTGCTTCCATAATCGATTTGGCTTTTTCGAACACTGTGCGCAAGGTTCTTGTCGTGAGAACGGATCTCAAACTGGGTGGAGGGGACATATCGACCCAGTGCGTTCCACTTTAGCCATCGCGTTCTCTCGCTCATTTCTTTGCGCAATTGCAGATGCGCGCACGTCCATATTTGACTTGAAAATTTTCATCTCTCACGCGCCTTTACTATAGTGCCGCTACCTTATCCTGTTATAAGGCACTAGCACGAGCGAATCCAAGGGTGAACTCCTCATTACCCTCAGTCTTGCGTTCATTAAAACGACTCAGCTTGTATCCCATTGGGAGCGTACAGGGTATGATTATTTCATAATTACTTCGTCCCACCCTCATCTTTCAATAGTCAGGCCAAGATCGCACTCAAGGCCAAATCTGAAGACCAGCTGCTTGAACTTGAAGCTATTGCAAAAAGTTTGAACCTATGCGCGCGTTCTATCAAAAACCCGTGCGTTAGTTGTAATGCGTCTGATTTTGGCTTTGACTCCGGACCCTGCAGCGCACTTACCAACGGCAAAGGCGAACGCACTGTGCTCGCCATTGGCCCTGCACCCGTCCCGCTCATCAACGAGGTGACAGGCAAACTTCGCCTGCTCTGAACATCTCACAAAGAAAGGGCGATGCAAACCAGTTGCGATTATCTCCGTTGTACGTTGGTTAGGGCTACAGCTAGTCTACAAATGTCCTCGTCGTGATAGTTTGAATAGTAAGTGAGTATGTCGTCGAGTGAAAGTGTTTTTTTACAGGCCGAGGCCGGGAAGCAGACCGCCATTGTTGTTATCGCCGCCGAGGACTGTAATGCGATGTTCAGTGTTGGAAACAGCGGGATGCGCGCTACTCACGAGGCAAGCCGCCGAGGAGGCCGTCATTGTTGCTCTTCGAGTTGACGGTGGACTCTGGACCCGCGTGAGAGGAGCCAGAGTTTGCGTTTCCAGCGTTCCCAGCGTTGTCTAAAAGCAAAAGGCGTCAGGGCGAGGCGCATATATGCGTGGCGAGGGCAACGTACTAGACAGAATCTCAACCCAGTGCGTGTTGGGTCCGTTTTGGTTGACGCTGCCTCCGCCGGCTTGGCCACCCGCGCCAGAGAAGGACGAGCCTGGCTGGTCTTGCGGGAGGTGCTTGGTGCGAACCTCGAGGAAGGGAACGTGGGGTGTGGGAAGAGCAGCAATAAAGGCGATGTTGGCAATGGCGAGAAGGTAAACGGTGGTGGAGGAGAACATCTTGGTGATGAGAGTGGTGTAGATGGAAAGGCGAGGACGGTAAACTTTCTGAGATGGTAAAGGCGGGAGGGAAAGGTGCGCTAGAGAGTTCTTTTGAGCGGACGTAGTTTAAATAGGTTCCAATTTCTTGCCACGCGAGTGACAGGTCAAATAAGACCAAATTGAATGTCGTGCGCCACAAAAACCGTCCGCGCTCACCGAAGCTCGCCAGGCGTGACGATTTCACACAGCTCAAGGCAACATTACCTTGCAACGCACGTTTCTATCCAATTTTGAGCCTCCACTGCAACGCTTTATTACGACAAACGCGTACCCAGAATATTAGAGCAACGAAATCGCCATTGCCGCTCTAGACAGATCATGTCCGAGCATCCTCAGTGGCTGGCATTTTTGAAAAGGCCAATTACATATGCTTAGATTTGTACTTGCAGCTTTCTTGAAGGCCTCTGAGCCGTACTTATGAGAGTTCAGACGTTGGAATGACATCCGGGCGATCGCGCTATTATTCCCGTGCTTAATGACTTTTAATGCCTCCGATATAATGCTGCCTTCAACAAGTCTTCAATTGCATGTTCACCGGAAGGTCGGCTCCTTTGGACTGGACTCTGTTGGTGTGCATCTGAGTTGGAGACATTTGACAAGCGCGACACTGTGTCTATTAGCACCAACTTGTTGCCTTTGTGTTATTAGGGTGATGTGTAGCTGTTTTCCATTTTTTGGATCGACTACTTGGGCTTCCCGGAACGTCGGGAAAATCGACATACGGGTACTTACAGGGTAAAGAGTTCGAAGGCAACAACCCCAGCAACTGCCAACCACCATGGACGCGTCTGGAGCTTTCTGTTTGGCCACGTGAGCATCACGATCGAGAGCTCCATTGAAATGGGCCATGATGCGAACATACTCGTCACCGGCGTGCTCACTGTCTTTTCTCCGCTGCTCAATTGAACGAGGTGCGGAGAGGCTCCAGGGCTCCTTTATAACGCCTCTTCCAATCTTACCACCATCAACTAAACTATGGCCAGCATCGCCGTTGCCCAACTGTATCAACGCTCTTTCGCAGCGCGTCCGCACTCGACGCTAGCGCTCACTGGCGGCGTCCTCAACGCTCTCGGAGACGTTGTAGCGCAGGTCTACCAAAATGTCGACGCGGTGCGTGCTACGTGCCTCGGCGGGGATACACAGACTGACAAACAAACCAGACACGCCGGCGTCGCAGTGATAAAGTGTATGCATACGACGTGACAAGAACAATGCGCTTCTTTTGCTTTGGCGTCGCTATGAGTGCGTCCGTTCCCGCTGCTTTCCATCCCATCCCCGCTCAATCCGTTGCAGGTCCACTCATCGGCCGCTGGAATACATTTCTCGAGCGCCGGTTCCCGCTGCGTGCGCTAAATTCCAATCGCGTTCTACTGAGACCTCTGCTCAAACGCGTCGCTTGTGACCAACTTATCGTGTAAGTTGTTGCGTACTCTATTGCTTTGCATATACTAACTGATTACACAGTGCACCCCTTGGAGTACGCGCTCTCCGTTCTGCTCATTCATCGGGCCGCTAATCTCTCACCGCAGCTCGTAGCCTTTCTAGGCTCCATGAGCATAATGGAGGGCCGCAATCTTGCCCAAACTCAAGAAAAGTTCAGAGACTTGTATAGCACGGCCCTCATCGCAAACTGGAAGGTATGGCCGGCCGCCCAGCTAGTCAATTTCCGTTTCATGCCTCTCCCTTACCGTGTCCCCTTCCAATCAACCTGCGGTGTCTTCTGGACGTTGTATCTTTCTGTGATTAACTCCGTGTACGTGCCCTTTCGGCATAAGCTCACACACAAGCTGACTGTGAACAGAGAGGATGCCCGTCAGGACCACGAACCCAGGGCGACTGCCAACCCACCTCCGCCCATTTGATTTCATATTCCCAACTTATTCATTCCCTGTTGTCGTGTTCTTTGGACTGTTCTGGATTTAACCATTCAACCTCAAGTGTACATGTACTTTTCTGTATTACATACGATACAACACCGAAGATAGATAATAGCAATCGACTCAGTTACGATGCACCATATTTCTGCTTGAAGTATGCTGGAGGCAAGGTTGCTAGAACATCCACCAACGGTCTCTCGACAACGATAAGCTCTCCTGAACCAATGAAGTCCGCCAAGAGCATTGGCCTGTACTGTGTGATCATCTTGAATTCGTGGGTCTGGTCCTGGCCGGCTGAGGATGGCGGGGGCCGCCTCGCACTGTCCTTTCGAACCCTTTTCATCCCTGTTGTAAAGTTCATGGCTTTCCCATCCAAGGCGATTTTACAGAGCCATGTCGAACCCCAAAGCAGTGCGTAACGTCCCTTGCCCTCACCTACGCGGCAGGCAGGGTCGAAAGAAATACCGACGACAGAGTCGTGCATGCCAGAATTCCGCTGGGAGACGTTTGCGACGAGGTCTTTCGACCAGGCGGGGAACTGCCGCGCTTCGACATCGTAGATCTGAATGGAGTTGTCCGGGAAGGCGAGGAGAAGGATGTTCGGTGTGGTTGGGTCGAAGGCAAGGGCTTGAACAGGGATCGAGAAAGACGGAAGGACGCAATGGTGCTGCATACATTGGTTAGTTGATTGAATCTCCTCAGAATGCGAGCAGGCTTACCTGAAGAGCATCGAGGTTGAAGATGTGGGTTTGCGCGCCATAGTCAGATGTCGCGGCCCATTGTCCATCAGAGCTAATAGCTATTCTATGGACGCGGGACACGGACGTCGAAGACCCCGCCATATCGATATCTATGTCGGCGTTCTTGGGCAACGGCTTTTTCGCGCGCCCGGCGACGGTGGTGTAAGGGATCTCAAACCGACGCAGAACACGAATGCCCTCAGGGTGTGCGAGGTCAATGATAAGTATAGATGCTATGGATGTGGTCGACACGAGTAGCTTCGACGAGTCTGGCGTGAAGGCGAATGCTAGGCACCCACTCGATGCTGCTGGGCCGAGAGCTTCCTGAATAAGCGATGGGAGCGTCTTGACGCGTTTTGGTGTCAAGTCACCATTAGCCTAGAAAGGGTCAATATCGGAGAGCTATCTGAAAGATCCAAACTCACGCTTATGCTCAATGAAAATAGTTTCGCCTCGTAGTAGTCGGATACCGCCAGCCACTTCCCGTCCTCCGAAATTGCAGATGCAATAAGGTTGGTGTGGACCGACAAATCCATGTCAAGTAGCTTCTCCCAGCCTGACTCTTCCTCGCCCTCTGGTAACGGCGGCGCATCTTCAGGTCGAAGGTCGTTGACCTTCCATACAGAGACAGAGGTATCATGCAAGCAGGACACAAGACGTGAAGCTCTGGAGACATGTATAGCAGATGTATTTGATGGCCCAGGAGGGTAAGAGACGCGACGTTGGTACGAATCTTCGAATGTAGATTCGGTACTTGTGACAAGCGGGTTTGTGACTTTGACCACAGTACTGGAGGGTACGGCTGCCGGGGTTACGACCAACGACATATCGAGACCGCCAGAAATGAGAACAGGCGCAACATCCGGGGGTATGGGTCGTTTATGTGATGGGGGAAGTGGCGAATGCGGGGGCCAAACTGACAGAGCACGAATGTCGTGAGAGTGGTACCGCCGTGAAGTCGCCTGTATCCATCGTCGAGCACCAACGGCCTTTTTTTCGCCCTTTTGGGTTTTGACAAAAGAGAACTGCACGATCTTCTGGTCGACACCGGCGGAGTAAACTGCTGTGCCTTCCTGAATGAGTGTAAAGGGCAGTCCAAGTCCAAAGCAGAATGCAGCTTACTGGACTAATAGTCAGAGCTAGGACGTCGGCGCCGTGAGCTTGGAAACTTTGCATTTGGGTACACGTCCGCGAATCCCAGAATTTGACCATGCCCAGAGAGTCACCAGAAATGATAGTTCCATCACTAGAACCCTTGTTAACAGTCGCAGACTTGGGTCAATGTTGGCCTACCCTAGAGCTGCCACGGTCCATACTAGGGTCCTTTCCCCACGAGTCTTGTCCGTTCCCATACGCTCAGACGAGCGTCCCGTCTTGAAGTCCCATTTCCTCAGGCTGCTGTCAGAACCACCAGTCACGAGCCACGAATCCGTCCACTCGAGTGGTTCCTCGGACTCTGCATCCTTTGAGCTAGGTATTGGTGGGCCCCACGCAATACTCAGAAGCCGAGATTTCGTCCTGTCAAAGCGACGGAAATGCTCGAGCCCATCATTGGCGAGGTTTAATATACGAACGCTGCCGTCTTCACAGCCCATGGCGAGAAGAGTGGATGCTGGATTTATTGCGATAGACCATATGGCACCAGCTTGTGATCCAATGGTTCGCTGAACGCTGATAAGTAGCAATACGAATGGGAAGATGGGAACGCACTCGTATACAGAGATTCTCAATATCCCACTCCAATAGCTCGCTGCCACCACCAGCGCTGAACAGACGCAGTCCAAAAACAGAAGGCACTTCATCATCTTCCAGAGTATTGGGGTTACGGTGGGCAAAGGCAAGTGAATCGACTGTGGAAGGATACAGACCGGGCAATGTCTACCTTGAAATACATAAGTATACCGCGCTTAGGAGTACTCGTATACGTGCCTTGGAGACCACCCATGCCTGAGATGATTGTGTTGAATTTTGCGCGCCTGTCCACTCGCAAATGTCTATATTTCCGTTGGCATGTCCAACAGCAAGTGTGCCAAATGATCGTTTGGATGGCTTGGGAGCTTTGAATTTTGGTAAGGGAAGTGGAGGGAACGCAAGAGCCGTGACTGGAGAAGGTGTGTAGTCGATGAATCTGCAGCGGTGGACCTGTACGGCAGTCTCCTCCATCGTGGCGTCGGTCAAGAGCTATAACGCGCAAACTTTTTTGATCGTTTGATGGCACGATCGGCGCTCTTCCGGCAAAAGAGAGCGCGTCACTCGCTTCCGTTCAACTCATTCACACCATGTCGTTCCTTGGAGGCGGTTCGCGCAGTGCGCCCTCGGGCAGCATCAGCTTTGAAAAGATAGAAATGGCGTCGACCGAGTGCGTGTGCTGCGTTATTTCTCACTTCCGTGTGCTCATTTGCGCAGGCTGGACACGGTGACCGACTTCTTCAACCGCATGGTCTCGTACGTATACCGGTTCATCCACGCGCTCCGAGCCTGACTAGTAGTAGCTCATGTCACGCAAAATGCGTCGCCGCGCGCTTCTACACGGACGGAGAGCTCAACAAGGGCGAGCAGGTCTGCATTGACCGCTGCGTCGGCAAGTACAACGAGGTGCAGAAGAAGGTTGGCGAGAAGATACAGGCCAAGGGCCAGGCGCAACAAGGTGGCTCAGGTTTCGGCTTGTAGTTCATGCTTCCACCCCATTCCCTGATCCAAAATACCACTGCATTCCCAAAGCCAAAATTATGTCTAAAAGTGCGGAGAATCTGAGGTGGCTCTACTTGCCAAACGTGGGGAAGCAGTCGGCCATCGTTTTGGAGTGCTTTTCCGTGGCGTGCTGCTCGAGTCTGTGGTAAGCAGGTCAGAAGGTGTGGGGAGTCTGCACCGGTGGTAGCGTACGCTGGTTGCCTGGTGGTCACGAACTAGGGTACGGTTAGTCTCATGTGGGCCGGCCATGAGTGCAACTCACGAATGCCTGCCTGCAAGTCTGGCAGATGATGTTCGTGGCCGCCTCGTTGGACTTCTTCTGGCTTTGGCCGCCCTTGTTTGCCTCCTTTGCGTTGCGCTCACGCTTCTGTTGTGCTTTCGCGCCCTGCGGTGACCACCATCAGACGCTGACCCAAAAAGCGAGAAGAGAACGCTAACGTTGCCCATCTCGAATCAGTATAAATCGATAGTAAAATAAAAGGAATTTGAGCAGGCAGCAGGCGTCGTAGAGGCACGGAAGGAAAATAAAAGCGAAGAGATTGATGTCGCTCAAAATGCTATGACACGGCCCCGGTCCGAGTGCCTGAATCACGTGCAAAATTACCTTTCTGAGCTGGAAACCTAAAACCGGCCAACTGTGCAAAAGTCCTAAAACCGGCCCAACAGCCGCCAGGATCCGGGACCGCGGTAGATTAGATTTTTTGGGGCCACAGGCAGAAATTGTACGTCTTGATCTTTGGTCCGACCGACAAAATAGCGTGACTCAGCTCTTCTCTCGACACGACCATTACCTGTCTTCCTCACCCCACCATCTACCCACAATGTCGGCATACACCACTGCCAACGTCTCCCCGTCTGCTATCGACGCCGCTCGCCAACGGGTCGCCGCCCAGCTGAAGATTGAGCTTGTCACTCCCTCTCATGTCGAGGACAACGAGAAAAAGCGCAAGGAGGTGTCGCGTTCTTTCCTGTGTACGTGATATTGGCGCATTCTTGTACCCCGCATTGACATGCCACCTCCCATAAACAGCAGATACCATTACAGGTAATCCCCGCGCCGCCACATCCGAATAAACAAACTCACCATCTTTTAGTTCCTACAAAGGAAATGTATGAGTACGCAGTCAACTCCACCCTCGGCGACGATGTGTACCATGAGCCATCGACACTGTTTGTCCTCAAAGGCCCAGTTTCCTCAGCTTGCACTGATTTACTGGCAGCGCACTCGAGGCACACGTGGCACGGATAACTGGCAAAGAGGCGGCTCTGTTCATGTCTTCTGGCACCCAGTCGAACCAAATTGGCCTCCGCACACATCTCAGGCAGCCGCCGTACTCTGTTCTCTGCGATTTTCGCTCACATGTCTACCGTCATGAAGCCGGTGGAATCAGCTTCCACTCGAGTGCAGCTGTAACCCCGGTACAGCCAACGAACGGCCACCATATCACACTCGAGGACGTCAAAGCAAATTTGATTGAAAATGATGGCGACCTCCATGCGTAAGTTTTCACCCTCGTGGTCATAGCTCTATGCTCAGTCCAGTCTTCCAGAGCCCCGACTGCGGTGGTCTCCCTGGAAAACACGCTGGATGGTGGGATCTTTCCTCAGAGCGAGATCATTGCCATCTCTGAGTATGCTCACTCGCATAACGTTGCGATGCATCTTGACGGCGCGCGCATTTGGCACGTCGCAGCGGAGACTGGCACATCGCTGCGAGAGCTCTGCGATCCCTTCGACACAGTCAGCTTGTGCCTCAGCAAGGGCCTGGGTAGGTGCTCGGGTCAGCATGCTTTTCCCGTTACTGACTAGGCTCCTCCCAGGTGCACCTGTTGGATCTGTTCTCGTCGGGCCCAAGGAATTCATCCGCAAGGCCCGTCACTTCCGCAAATTGTTCGGCGGTGCTATGAGGCAGACGGGCTTGATATCAGCTTCAGCTGCATATGCCTTGACGCACAACTTTGCTCAGTTGCCTCGCGTCCATGCGCTCGCGCGTAGACTCCAGGCTGGGCTGGAATACGCAGGGGTAGACATCCTCAAGCCGGCCGAAACATGCATGGTGTGTATATTGCTTCACCGACGACGCCCACTGTAGGCTTAACCATTGTTCAGGTTTTCTTCGAGCCCAAGAGCATTGGTTCAACAGTAGCTGAGATTTCACGGCGTGCTGCAGAGCTCCCGGAGCCGCTTGGCGTATACAGCGGCAGGCTGGTCGTGCATCTCCAGACCACGGAGGCGGCAGTTGATGACCTTGTCCGGCTTGTTCATAAAATTGCAACGGAGAAACGTGCTGAAGGCTTCGTAAAGCCTTCAAAGCAAGTCAAAGGCGCTACTGCATTCAAGTATACCTCCAAGTTGTAGACGACTTGGATTCACTAGACTAGAAGAACGGAATTACAGCCTACTTAGAAGAGTTACAGTACACGCTAGGTACAGCATTCAGAACCAGTCCCAACAATGTACATACCAATACTTATGCATAATTTGGTGTGTGATTGCTGGCATCGTTGGCGTCAATGGATGTTATAAGCCAATTGATCGCGAGATTTCTCTGACTCTCACCATTCCCCCGCGTCATAACGTCGCCATGTCGCAACGGCGGGTCAATCAGTCTCACGGACTGCCTCAACATCCGGCGTGGTTGTCTGTGAAAGATTTCCCAAAATCCGACGGCACGGACAGCCAGTATCCTACGGCGCTGAGCGAAGCTTCTGTGGATGAATCAGGCAGCGTCAACTACTATGTACCGGCCCAAAACGACGATAGTATCTGCATCCGATGGAGAAAAGAGCTCGGTGATGCGCTCGCAAAACATCGTCGACTGCCAGCAAACAAACCATACGTTCTCAGCACATTACCGAAAGGATACAAGATATTCGTGCAAAACAAGGGTCAACCAGGTGCCAAAATAAGGCAAGATATCTACCTATATGGTCAGGCGCTGTGCCGCGAACCTTTGTCTGTGCTTATACGCTTGCAGGTTCCAAGACTGTTCTCAAGTTCCGCTCCATTCCTGAATTCATTCCCCATTTCCTCTGGCTGGCCGATGTCAATAAAGAGACTTGCGAATGCAAATACTGCGTTCGGACCTCACACAGACCTCGTGCTTCGACCTCACGTATTGCTCCTGCTCAACCTGTAATCCCGCCAAAAGAACCGCGACCTCTGGAACAGGCAGGCATATTCACTGCAATCTCCTACACCCGGGCAGACGATTCTGGGCCTCAGTCTCTTCCTTCCTCCCGGCGTACCGACGACTTTGTAGCAACCATGCTACCAGACCGTGCTAGAGACCTTGACGCCGTGTCCAACCCGAAGGAAGGAAGAATGCAGAGGCTGTTCAGGAAGAACGAGTTGGTCTGGGTTGTCCTCGAGCAGCCAATTATGGGTCCGGAGGGTGAGAACATTGCGACTTGGCTAGGAATCGTCACCGACGCACGCACTAAAACTGCTCCTCCCCATCGAAATCACGGGACTACAACTCTAGATGTGCCATCTCTAACGTCCTCCAGTACCCAGGCTGAATCTTCCCTTCATGCGACCAATGCTCCCACTTGGACAGCTCAACAGCAATTTGTCTATCGCATTAGATTCTTATGCGTATGTGCAGAACATAGCGTTGACGCCGACCACGTTATCCCCTTTCAAGCTCATCGGGTGTCCGATACACTGAGGGATGCTCTCTTCGCAATTCAGCTCCATCAGCCGGCGAATATTGCGGTCGCATCCACCGATTTTGATTTTGATCCTTGGGCGTCAGATGCACAATGGGTAGACGCTGTGCAGCCGTTCCTGTTTGCCTGGGAAATGGGAACTCGCATATCGCACTGCTGGAATTTGACGGATAGCTGGGAAAAGAAGATCTCCACGACTATGATTGCGGATACTCCCGTTGCTTCGACGTCTACGGGGGTAGGTATGGACTCTATCGCCAACGCATATAACGCTGCTGCTCTAGCCAACAACAGCTACGACTCGATCTCTGCACGTCGTAACCAAAGGAATATCGGTAACAAGACTGAAGTGAACTTTCAAGGCATCTGGTGGGGTGCAGAACGAATATGGGCCGGCGACCTGGTTCGTCTGATGCTCCCTCGCAGCAGCTTAGCACCACAAGGATCGGCAGACATCCTTCCTTGTGCAGAACCGGGACCTAGTAGCCGACAACAGCTCGAACAACTGGGCAAGAAACCCTCCTTGTATACATCTGGAATTCGTGGTCTCTTTATGCTGATCGACAGGATTTTCTTGGTCGAAAGAAAGGCGGACAATAACAGTCGAAAGCAAGAAGCGCGCGTGGCTGGGCAGCTTTATGAACTCGTTGATGAGGACTGGGTAGACCCCGAACCGCGCCCATTCGTCCAACAAGGTTCGCACGGACTGTCTGCGCCCCCGCGTCCGAAGCGGCTACCACCTGCACCAGTTGGCTATAAATTCCATGCCATCCTACGGCCTCAGCGCGAAATGGTGTTCTCGGTGATCCTGCTTGGGGGGCGATACTACCCCCGCATCCTTACGCACCAATATCTGCACCCTATAGTGCGAACCGAGGAGGGCAAGCTAAACCTGAATGCGAACTTTCTGTGTGCGCTGGAGGGACTGTCGGCGGGGACGTTCAACTATGTCGAGCCAATCGAGTACAAGAAGGACCGTGAGGAGATTGTGTCATATGCAAATATGAAGGCGATAGAGAATGTGCGGGCTTACAAGGAGTCAAGATTACGGCATGAGGCGAACACGGCCATGGACACAGAGGTAGCTTCGGATGAAGAGGTGGACGAGCTGGCAATGGACATAGATTAGACATTCTTGGGTCCTGTACATCTACATTGAGTTTCCTGTATTGATAGTTGCGACAACATCGTCAAGAATTGCTCTGCAAATGAGATGGCAAAATCCTGTTGAACTGTTTGATTGAACCAAGTGACGTTCTGTGAAGGGTCAATTCTTCCAGTCCAAGTTGGCCATTTTCGTTTTATGTAGCGTAGCCATCAGGCTCCACACCAGCCGTCCTGAAGAGAGTTAAGAAAGAGATCAGGCGCCACATCGGGATCACGGACCGCAAAAACACCGAACGACAGAGAAACTCTCTTCACACTAGGCCTGAATGCCGATATTCTGAGCCCAGAACATCGTGAAGATAAGCTGAATAGTTTTTCGATAATCCGGCCCTAAATAATCCTTCAGGGATGCAGAATGGAGCCTTTGAGCATCATCAAACTTTCGATAATCTGAGCATGGCTTCAGAAAAACGCATTGCTTTATGATAACTTGACCCTGCTACTAACCTATGTCCACTGATCTCCGCCTCGAATTATTGTGAAGTTAATTGGCTTATTTTCAGGGTGTTTGGGGCTCAGAATATCGGCATTCAGGCCTAGTGTCAGGACGGCTGGCGTATTTGACCGGCACTTCCGGCAATTCCGCTTTGGGAAGTCGCCTTTCGCCTACGCCCCTAGCGGCGCGCAATGTCAGCTGAAGGTTAAATCTGGCTCAAATGGCGCGCATCGTGCAACAAATAGAATTTAAAAAATCATAAATGGAGTGCACTACATGCGGGCAAGGTCACAAATAGTAGCAACCACACACCCTAGGCCTCACAGACGCACCTCATCACCCGGTAGCTGCCCGGTAGAGTAGTTACATTTTCCTGTCATCTTCGTGAACATGCCAGCCCCGAGGATATGCAATTGAGTATCTTTCCCATCCACCCCATTGTTTGATTGACCATCTTCTTATTTAGGCGCTTGCGCAGACGTGTTGAGACTTGACTCGGAGATGGGTTTATCATGATCCTGGACGTCCTACTCCAAGTCCATCGTGTCCCTCTTGGATTCGAATTCCTTTGGACAGAGCTCATTATGCCGTCCCCTCGTCTCCACCGCCGTTGCTGGCTGTATATATCCTACATCTGCCAAGGTTTCTCATTTCTATATCAGCCAATGCCTCTGGCTGCACCATAAATACCAACACATTCTCAATTACCCCCAAATATTGCCATTGGGAGCTATTTCAACTTGCTACTCAATCTTCCATCTTGCTGACCGCAAACGCGCAGCCGCCACTAGTATCTGTATAACACTTCAACGTATCAATACTTACAGCCTGCGTTCATTACATAGAAATGAATTCTTGTGGCCTACTACTACTCTAACATATTTCCGCTTTGCTCTGACGCAATGCGCGCTATTCGACCTGCAGCTGACATTGCGCGCCGCTAGGGGCGTAAGCGAAAGGCGACTTCCCAAAGCGGAATTGCCGGAAGTGCCGGTCAAAATACGCCAGCCGTCCTGAAGAGAGTTTCTCTGTCGTTCGGTGTTTTTGCGGTCCGTGATCCCGATGTGGCGCCTGATCTCTTTCTTAACTCTCTTCAGGACGGCTGGTGTGGAGCCTGCGTAGCCATCAGATTCGGGCTCGGAGATCAGACTTCGGCGTCTTTCACCGATCACTTTGACCTGCTTCCGTCTCTCACTTGCTTTCAATCAAGCACCCTACATCAGACTATCCAACCACGAATCCCACAGAATGTCTCGTAAAGACAAGGATGCGATGATAAACGCCGTGGTCCGTGCATCCAAACGCACAGAAACTCTCGTTGCAAATGTTCATGCCACCTCGTTTATCCAGACCTACAAGCTCTTCACGGCCATGTTTGATGATATAATTATGGATCACGCCCTGGAAGCCCATCGATACGTCGCACAGAGCCAGATGGTCTGTTCACTGTGTAATACCAAGTGCGTCGTTACCAGTTGTACACAGCCCAATTAGCTGACGGCGTGCTAGGTGTAATGGGGGTATTGCGCGCCGCTTTCCAAGAGAGATGGTTCTGACATTGCATTCCTCCAGCTCACGTACCTGGATCCTCACGAACTACAGCCTCCGCAACACCATCCAGCGCGTCGGCGACAGTGGACTTTAGGACTGGGCCCACCAACAATCCTACGAAGGAAGGAGGCACTGTCTACATGACATGCACTGTCTGCTCCAACCCTGTAAACAATCCGCCCTGTCCTCTCGATATCAATTCTGAGCTTGTGCACAGGTCGCGTCCAGCAGATACGCCGCACACCTCAGTGGATGCATGGGGCTCACAGGCGTGCGCCGCACTGCAACCCGTTCCAAAGTCATGTTCGTCCACCATTCTTCCATAGTTCGTTCCTCATCAGTAATCCAGTTCTGATGTTGGCAATCGCTCCTTGTCTCCCTCCTCTGACTTAGCAATGCTGTCTGACGACAGCAAACCACTTAAATCGAACAAATCCAAGTCGAAGAACAAGCGTACAGGTGAGAAAGATCCGCAATACACTATACAATTCTTGACATGACTTCCGCAGAAGAAGCAGAATTCAACCTCAAGCGCAAGAGGGTGAGAAATGCTGGCACATGTCGCCATTATTCTCGTTCTCACAGATAGCGTCTAGCCATCACCTCAAACCTCTCCCAACAAGAAGCACCATACCAGCAAAGGTGCTTATTCCCAATTTCATCTCTTTTTCAACTCACCATTTCTGCGTCCCTTCAGCTTCTCCCCTCAAAGTCGACTCGTTCAAATCCAAATCCAAGCGCCGAGAGTCATCAGCGGCATCCTTCAGGGACTCGCCTTCCTCTCGGGGCTCCTCTCCAGCGATATCCATTGCGACGCCGCATTCCTCTTTTTCGATGCAGCTCAGCCCTACCTTTTCTTCGCGCGGCGTGAAGCCTATCAAGGGTACCGGACCACCCAAACGTCGCCCGGTATCGCCTCCATTGCCGCCTGTCGCCAACATCCAGACACCTGCTGTGACCCTCGATTTCATGCACGGTAATGCCTCCTTCAGAACCGTAGTTGCACACTTCACAATCTCACTTCCGCCATACAGACGACGCTGGGGATGAGACGGGTTCTTCGACAGATGAGTCGGACAGCGGATGAAAGGAATGCATCCTATGTAGAGAACGTAGAGGAAGAATCGCAGCGTTTCGAACACGGTAGTTTACAATGTACTAGCAATACATCGTGCCTCGACACCCGTCGTCGGGGATGATATCGAATCGCGCAAACGAAAAAGGTGGCGGGGAGAGATAAAAAGGGAGAACGAGTCGTGCCACGCCCCAGGCATGTATGGACAAGTCCGAACTAAGGTATGTATATGTACGAGTAATACGACAGTGCAATGCGCTTTGGTAGAAATGCTCGCAACAGAACCGGATCCAAGATGTATGTATCCCCCATTGTAGCCTGCTCGAATAGCTTATAGTAGTCCATGCCAGATATCAGTACAGTTATTGTGTTTGTTTCGTAAAACTAATCTATACTCATGCGATTTGGATTCGCGCTGGCCATCCGATTATGTTGGTTTGTTGACCCAAAGCGTTGGTGAGCGTTGTCCTTTCGTACCACTGAAAAGAAGTAAGGGACAGAAACCAATGGGACGAGGAGATGAACACGCACACGCATCCTTGAGACCACGGCCAAAGTTGCGCATGACAATGACAGAGTACACAAAGGTAGCGAGCAGGAAGACAATGGCGATGATGGCTGAGAACGGATGAGAAATGTGCCAAGCAGCATGGTGGTATACATACAGAATACGGTCAGGGAGCGCCAGACAAACTGGAATTCGGTGTTCCGATACATTAACACTTTGGTAAGCTACAATGGAGGGTCAGGCGGTGTGCTCAAAGAAGAACAGTGTACAGACCTTGTAAACAAAGTATATCATGGCACCAACACATCCCGACATGAAGGTTGCCATCATCCACTTGTTCTCGTGCCGCGCGGCAAGGTGGCCTTCGACGAGGAGGACGAGGGACAATGGTAGGGCTGCACAAGTAACATAGAACTCCCAGTCATTTGTGTTCAGAACGAGAACGATGAATTGAACTGAGAAGCCCGCCCAGAAGAAGACGTCGAACTTGATGAGGCAGTCATAGATCTGGTAACTGGCATACATCTTCTTGATGCGACGGTCCGCGCCAAGGAACTTGTACACCTTCCAGCCGAATTCGTGATATATCTTCCACCCCAAGAGAATGAAAATCAACTCGGCAGCGCCAACGACGCAGGGCGTTATTGTTGTCAGGACGTTGATGGGGATGTCTGAAAGTCCGGTGCCAGTGTCTGTGACGATATTTGATAATGTCTCTCTGACTTCGCCGATTTGGATGATAGAGTAGGCCAAAAAGACAGTGTTGAATGCCCTAAGAAAGGGTCAGAAGACGCCAAATTATTCCCGTTCGAATGACGCACGTTAATGATATGAACTGCAGGGTGTTTCGTGCGGCTACGGCGTCGACTGCCATCGCAAATTGAAAAACGCTGGGGAACCGATTAGAGGGAAGCAAATACGAATGATTGCGACGCACTGAGCGAGAACGAAGATGCTCAGGTAGACAGACATCTTTTTCGTATCGGCGCTCCCTATGTTCTGCCCCGTCGAAGACTCTATCTGCTCCGTTGCCCTATGCATATGTAGCAGCAGCTCTGACTCGACGGCCAAATCTATCGCTGTCTCGACCAATACAGTGAGTACATACAGTCGACAGGCTACCGAGTCGGGTAGTATCTTGGGGCATATAAGCTCGGGCGCCGTAGACGGCGGGATGATCACGCACTCTCTTCCATAACGGCTCTGCCGGTGGCTCCGGGCCTGACGGTCCTGGTGGATAACCCGCTGCTGCTGTATCGACGTCGGCGTAGGACTTTTTCGTGAGCGAAGCTGCTCGCCGGTGCTGTGTTTCAACATTGAAAGTTCCATGGCGAGCATTGGCGGTATAAGGCGATGCGTATTCATCTATCAAGTCGTCGTATGAGGCTTTTACTTCGTGCGAATCGGTGGATATGGCGGCGGTGGAGTGTGGAATATAGGGAGAACGGCCATGGTATTGTGAATATGCGTCGTCGGCGTCGGGGTAATATGGCTGCGACGACATGGCGGGGAGAATATTTGTTGTAGTCGGGGAATAATAGGCGGCCTGCGACTGTGCGGCGTCGTGTAGACTTGGTGTGTAAAAGAGCGGCGGAGGGGTTGGAGGAGGCGGATCAAGGAGTGTGCGGCCAGCTAGTGTTCAAACCTAATGGTCACTCGGCAAGTCTGACCCTACCCCTAGTAATGGACTCCCAGTTTATTGATGTCGATAGCTCCTGGTTCGGTCCTGGTCCCTGGCGCGTCTAGCGCCGACAATGTGGTGGTCAGAAAAATGGTGCGTAGAAAATCGAAGATGAACGCAAAAGTAAAAGGTCGAATTAACGGGGGTGGCTGCGCAAAGGCCAGGGAAACTTGGTAACATGCTTTACGCTCCACATAGTTACAGGGCATCAACGTGCTAATGTACCGATACTACTCCCGACGTCGTGCGCGCTCCTCCTTGTTCCAACAACGACTACAATAACTTGAGCAAGCCTGTGACCTGGTTGACCAGGCGCGTTGGACCTGTGCATGGTCAGCTGCGCCGGGCACGACCGATCTTGTGTGCATACCAGCAATACCAAGCACAGTGCGAGAGCCCGCCTCAATCTGTGTCCGTCCGCTGGAAACGATCAGGACGGTGACTCAGAGTGAGTGAGAGACCACGAACGCGTCCCGTATGGACCTCGCACACAGGTTCAGGCTCTGCGCTTGGGCTTGCATGACGAGCAGCTCCTCCTCATCAGAGCACCTCAGCGCAATCTTGGTCTGGCTGTGATATGCATGAGCTCCAAGTCCATGCAAGATGGCACACCCGACCCATTGTTTTCCCATAGACGGAGTAACTGTGATGCACAACATTGGCCAAAGTGGACGGATAGACGGACTAAAGGGACCCACTGATGGATTCTGCGCTTTCATCGCTTTGTAGCACGCGAGTGCTGCATGACTAGCGAACGAATGAGATTTCATCGTTGCAACCAATGGACAGCCTCACGAGCATCTGAAGCAGTCTCCATTAACAACGAGGGACACAGAGGAACAGACTGTGACGCCTACTGGGCTGCAATTTTTCCACTCGTCATTCCGAGGTCGGTGCGTACCACTAGAACCTAATGTGGTTTAGGAAACGGGTAGATTTGCACAGGCGAAAACAAACCATTTTGCAATCATCACCAGAGGTCAAAGGTAGTTTCGAGATATCAGCAAGCTCATCTTCCGATTCCGACTCAGAGTCGGACTCTGGAATGCGCTTGTCTTGCTCCTCTGAATCCTTTGTCACTTGGGCGCCGAAGTCTAGTTTAGCTGCAGCATTTTTGACAGTACGCCTGTTGGATCCTGCAATGTAGCCAGGATAGAATGATGCAGCCACAAATGCCGCTGTTCCCACCGACACGAGCGTTGTAGGTTTGGGCATCATGGTCGCAGGCCAAAGTGCGATCGGGCCCTCGGACCGATTGGCGCGTCTCCCATTCGCGCGGCGTACCTGTCCATTCTCTGCCTCAAACATGTCGTTTGCATCTTGAATCCAGAGGGTACAACTTATACTTACTTTCGACACCTCGAAGACTTTCTATGTGCATTATGATCGGATCCGGACCGGTGCTTTCGCGTTTGATGGCAGCCATCAACGTGTAACTGACGCTTGCCATCATCCATTACATTCACGCTTCCTGGCCTTGTTTCCACTTCAAACAACAGTAATGTCAAGGTAGACCGCCTTTGCCCGTCAAGATATTCAGGATACTGAGATTGGCGAAGACTTAGGCCCAGTGTACGAGAACGCACGCCAATCCCGTCACCAGAACCCCGCGGGTACCGCTATGTGGATGACTTGGAGGAACAAAACGACGATGCGCTAGAGGGTCTGAGTGCAAAAGTAAATTTGCTCAAAAACGTGCGTCGCAGTATCCTCGTTCGTTCTTAATGCTCACACTATCCTGTAGCTCACAACTGGCATTGGGAATGAAATCAAGCAGGGAGCAGTAGAATTGGCACATATGGTGCGTCGTTCACTATTGGCCATACTATCACACCTCATCCTCGTTATGTAGAACGATGCATTCGAGGAAACTGGAGGCATTCTTTCTGGTACATTTCGTCGCATGAACACCATGGCTTCAAGACAAGGCTGTCGATGGTTATGGTACATCATATTTCTCGTCATGGTGTTTTGGTTCTTCATTGTCGTATGGTGGCTACGAAGGTAGCTGTACTCTCTCGCCCGTCTTTATATTTCTCTGGCTATCCATGGCATCGGTTCGCAATGCATAATCGTACTACAAAACAACAAATAATCATTGGGTACTAAAGTCCTGTCCATTAAGAAAAAGCAGGTAAGCTATAGGCTAATCATCATCCGACTCATATACAATAGCTTCCTTGTCATCAACCAAGAAACTATCAAACTCGTACTCGTTCACATCGTCCTCCGGAATGGGGCTCGAGAGTACCACAGGCGCTCTGTGCTTGGGTGTACTTCTTCCCCCTGCAAACCTGCCAAACCGTTTCGGCGGCTTCGCAAACACCGGTCCACTGCGAGCGCGCGCAGGAGCCTGGCTGAGCAGGCTGTCCTGATAGACCTGCGTCTGCGCATAGGATGGAGATACCTTCGCCGCCGTAGGAGAGTCCAACAGAAACTCCCTATCACTCTCCCGCTCCTCGTCCTCACTTCCTTCGCTTCCCTCGCTCGTCTCCCCTCCAGAGTGTATTGCCATATCATCTCTGACATGCCTGCCCAGTCTGTTCAGCACATGCGGTTGTCGACTCTCAGAACGTTGACGCTTCGCCGGTCGCTCACCAAAACGAGCAATTCGCGATGGCACAGCAGGTGTTACAGGCTCGGACGAGGGAATATCCACAAAGGTACGTTTCCGCGCCTTGCCCGCAATGCGCACAGGCTGGGTCATCACGAACGAAGCGGATGCATCTGGGGACGAAATCTGAGGCGGCTCGGATTCAAGATCTTGAGTTTCGTCAACGTCCATCTCATCCTCGTTGCCGCTGGAGATATCCAGAATAGAAATGTCGGCCTTGCGCTTCCCTTTAGCCTTGTCAGAAAGGTCGGCTGCGAACGCGACGTTCTTGTTGATGCTTGAAGGAATACTGAACGGGCTGGCAGATCGCCTTGGGGGAGATGACGACTTGATATTGAAGCTATCGTTACCGAGACCGCCATCTTCGTCGTCGTTGTCGAGCAGCCAGCTCATATTTCCAATGTTCTGGCCCACTTGGGGCTCCATAGAGCTCCCTCGAACCTGAGAACTTGCTCGTAAAGTACTAGAGCCTAGGGCGTACGCTTTAGTTGGTGGCGAATATAATACGACTAAAAACTGACCTTGAGCTGTTTGCAAGCTATCCTGAACTTTGTATTCATGTTCCTCCTCACGATCCGAGTCAGTGAGGTCGATAACATCACTCTGGGACCGGACTGGAGGATTTGATGCAGATAGGATTTTCGAGGCAGTCGTGAAAGCGCCCTTGCCGAGTTTCAAGGGTGAAGGGAAATCGACCTCATCGTCATCACCAAACATTTCATCTTCCGAGGGTGAGGGCAGCAGCGGCTTCTTCTTGCCTTTCTTCACCCGAGGCGGGCGCGATTCGGGTTCGCTATCGGGAACCTCATCGGCATCATGATCAGGCTTCGTCGACGTGGGCTTGCTCGATTTCTTCTTCTTGAACGGTGCGCGCTCTTTGTCTCCATCAGAGACATGGTCATCCTCGTCTTCTGCCCTTCTGAATCTCTTCTTCCGCTTGATAAATGCAGGCTCGTTGTCTCTATCCTCATCTCCAACGTCCTTCTTTTTCTCCTTCTTCTTGGATTTCTTCAGGGCTGGCAAGATTTCGTCGCCAGCACTATCCTGTTCGTCCTCTCTTTCCGACATCGGTTCTTTCCTCCTTTTAGATCTCTTACCAGGCGCGTCGTTCTCGTCACCTCTATCCACGTCCCCCGCATTCAGGGGATCGTGACAAGCATCCTCCGGCGTCGCTTTTTTCTTGGATTTCCTCTTGGTCACCAGCGGCACCCCATCGTCCTCCTTCTCCTCGGCCTTCCTCGACTTCTTGCTCTTCTTCTTGGCGGGAGACCGCATTACCTCGCCATCGCTGCAAGGTTCATTCTCGTCGTCCTCCCGTACCACTTTCCTCTTCGTCTTGACCTTCTTCTCGGAAGGGGGCACCAAACCACGCTCGATGGCTCTGTCGATAGAGTCGTCCGACGCAAAAAGATCGTCCGTGTGCAGCTCTTGCTCAGGTTCCGGCTCTTTCTTCTTCTTTCCCTTCTTCGCCCTCTCTCCACCAGCAACCGTCCTGCTCCTCTTGACACTCTGAACAGTACTGCCATCCCCGCCCTTGCCCTTGCCCTTCTTCTTGGACGTTGACGGTTCTGGTTCGGATAACGCGCGCAGCGGCCACGGTCCATCGAGGCCAGCAGCGATTTCGCGGTCAATGTCATCACTTTCCGCATCCAGGTCAATATCTGGTGTCGGCGATCGCGCCTTTTTCTTTGACCTCGATGGTTTCTTGCCCTTTCCTCCCTGCTCTAGCAGATCGCGGACGGACTTGAAACCAGTACTAGCCCCAGGAGGAATGTTGCGCTCGATGTTGTCATCGCGCTTTCGCTTCTTCGTTGCGTTCCCAGAGGGCTCTCGGGCCTTGCGCAGGCTGTTTTCGCGAACATAGGGCACTATATCCATGACCTTTTCGATGACTTCCGGCTTGATGTGGGCGGGGATTAGGCGTTCAACGTCCCCATAGAACTCCAAATCTTTTCCGCGAGTGATATTCCTCTGTACTTCTTTGTATTGGTCCTTCGCCTTGTCCAAATTGAGTTCTTCGCGACCCTCAGCAAGAAGAACATCAACACGACCGGCACGTTTACGACCAGTACGTCCGAGTCGTTGAAGCTAAAACAAATCAGTTAGGCAGGAAAAATAAAATTCAAAAAACTGCATACGCACCATGCGAATGGGTGTCTTCTGTGCGTCGTAACATACAATGAGGTCAACTTCTCCGATATCAAGACCTTCCTCGCCAATGCAAGTCGCAACAAGGACGTTAAACTCGTCTGCTTTGAACCTGCTGATCACCTACAAGAATTGTCAGGCAGTGCAAATAACCATTTGAGGTGAAACATACGTCAAGTTGTTCTTTCTGTGTCATACCTCTCCCTCCCTGCTTATCCGACCCCTGCCCAATAAATCTATGTGCACGAATCATCGGCTTCTGCTCATTCAAAGTCTCCACAATCTCCTCCACACAATCCCTGTTCGTAGCAAAGACCATGACCCTGGTAGATGCTGGGGCATCCTCTGGATCGTTAGGAAGGGTCTGCGTCAAATGCTGAAGAATGAGAGCCTGTAACATTTCCATCTTGGGGTGCAGGGGGAGACCAGTTTTCTTGAGCTCATTGAGCTTTTTGACAAGCTCTTGGAAGGCCGGCTTCGATCGAAGAGTGTCTCCCTTCTTACCCTTTGTAGATTTTGGTGCGTCATCTCCTCCATCTACGATATCGCCTATTGCGCGACAGCACATTTTCACCGTGCCCTCGAGCTACCAACAGCTCAATGAGACGTTGTACTGTGTAAGACCAACAGCACCTACCAAGTAGCCCATGATGCGAGTCAGTGTTGCTAATATGGTCAAACCAACGCTGAGATATCGCTGAGCAGCTGGTAGATTGCCCATCTTCGATTGCAGGGCGTAAGGATGAAGCGTGCGAAGATTTGGATTGCCGAATAGGATGCCAGCCTGCTGCAATGGCTTGAGATATGTCTATGACAGCAGGGTGTGATCAGCTTGCTCAACCGACATTCATTGGCAACACACCTCCATGACCTTCTCCAGAAGATCTCGAATGACGCAGACGTCGCCGGTCATTTGGATAACATGCTGTTTGACCTCCTTGACTAAAGTTTAGTGTCAGTGGCACAACCACATCAAACGACGCGCCTTTTCGTGTATGTACTGCTTGAGATCAAGACTATTCTCATCCCGAATCTCGATTCGGTCAATATGCAGGCCGTCAATGAGCCTCTGCGTGGCCTCCGCATTGGCACCAGGCGTAGCGCTGAGCGCAAGAACGCGAAAAAACGGATTATGCGCCATCATGTAACGCATAACCTGGTTATATGCATAGTCACCCGTTGCTTTGTGTGCCTCATCTACAGCCGTCAGAGTGAAGCATTTATTCGACAGGCAGTTACACACCAAAGACAATGAGGACAATGTCCGTTGCGTCGCAGGTTTTGCTCACGAGGTCGTTATAAAGTGTCTGTGGGGTCATATAGAAGACGCGCATTTCTTTCCACTTGGGTATGTTAACGTTTACGCCATACGCGATGGGAGGACGACCTACAGCGCGCGCACGCATAGTCACAGGATTCTGTCCTGTCAATTCGACCGCACTAGTACCAGGAATTCCGCAGACTTGGTGCGAGGCTTCAATCTGCTGGGAAACTAGCGGCCTTGTAGGGGCCACAAAGACGATCTTCCCCTCGGGAAACCAGTTGTAATCTGTGAGGGTCAAGAGAAGAACAACAAGAAGCACAGCACTCACAATTGAGCATGACAACCCCAGCAATGAAGGTCTTTCCCAGGCCAGTCGGAAGCGCAACAATGGTGTTCTCAAACAAACAATGCCTCACGATGTTAAATTGGTAGTCGCGGCGCTCCTTATTGCGCGGATAGATCAAATGCTTAGCTTCGAGCAAGTCAGGTTTGAGCTTCATGTTTGTTGGCTAGAGAGGGGTGAGCAAATGGCGAGGTGATAAATGATTGGGACGGACAGGTCTAAAGCATTAGTGCATGAGTAACGTGAAATGTAAGACAAACAAGATCACACACCGAACTGCAGTAATGGTCAGCATAGGAATTCTACGATGTGATTGTTGCGCACCTGTGATAGAGGGTTCCGGGAAGGCTTCAAATTCCATGTCTTCATCCTCCTCGTCCTCACCCGTCGAGCGGCTCTTTCCGTTCCCTTTGTTCTTGCTCTTCGCTCGGCGGTTTCCTGATTTCGCATATTCCGTATGATCCCATTGTTTAGTTTTCCGATTCTCCGGCTGAGCGAGCACTGTATGGCTTGACTTGCGCGCTGGCGGTGCATTGGATCGGGGCTTCGTTTTGGCTTCATGCAGAATGTCACCGTCGAGAGTGGTTTGCACCGAGCGGGCTAGTGCAAATTGGCGACCGCGCACAACTTTTTCGGCCATGTCCAGTGCCGCTTCGTCGAAGTCGAAGGAATCCGCAAACTCATCGTCAGAAACCTCGATCACTGGCTCTGGCTTGTGAGGTGCCAGCTGCGACGGGCCGGCCTTGTTCGTCTCAAGCTCTTCAAAGAACGCGTCATCGTACACGGCATCGTCGTCGTCAAAGAGGCCATCCGAGCTCATTGGATGTTGGTGATGGCGAGAGTGAAGCCACACATTTGGCCAAGACGCGAACGGAATTCTGTCACGTGCAGGATTTTCGGCCCGTGTTGCGATCACTGGCGGCAATACTCGAGTGGAAATTCGATGCACTTGACCAGGATCTATCGGCAGTGTTCTATTGCTTATTCCACTTATGCTCTTCGACCCGGCAAATTCGCAACATCTCAAGCCATGGCTGGTCAAAACACTGGAGCCAATGTGTGTTTGCCGATGCCCGCACAAGACTCCCGGACATTGACGATTTTCAGATGCGATGCTGAGCCAAGCGCTCTTGGGGAATATATTCTCGCCCTACTCAAGCATAATGTATCAGAGCAGGAGATGCGCAAGGAGTTGACTTCGCAGCTTGATGAGTTCCTAGAGAAAGGCGCGCCACGCGATCTACTCCCTTGGCCAAGCTAATATTTCTCCCAGAATGCGCACCCTTCCTAGATTCCCTATTCAAGGCTCTGCGTTCACAGTCATACCTGCCATACTCTACAGAGACGCCCTCGGCCAGCACCACCGGCGACGGCATCCCAATACCCATCGAAGCCTACCTTCCACCCTCCATACCAACTTCACCTCGTAGAAAACGCGGCCTGGAAGATGATGGCGGTCACCGACCATCGAAGGGTCCACGGCTCAGTGAAGATGGGAATTTTGCACGGTTTCCTGGAGGTGGAGATGCCACGAATGGATACGGAGGCATGGGCTACTCCGACGGTAGACAAGGCTACCAACCTCCTCCTGCACGGCGTGGTATCTGCCGTGACTACCACAGTGCGTGTCTCATTACTCACCCAAGCTTGAAATTAATGAACACCAGACTTTGGCTACTGTTCTCGCGGGGCAACTTGCAAGTACAATCATGGCGATGATGCGATGGTGCCGGGGCAAATGTTCCCCATGAACGGCGTCAACATGGGCCAGTACATGCCCCCATACGTCGGGCAGGGCGCACCTGGCGGCTCTGGCGGCGCTTATGATCCCCGCGATTCAAGCATGGACCTTCGAGGCCAGGCTAACGGTCGAGGAATGCGTCCAGCAATGATGCCCCGCGACCACCGCTTACAGGCGTCTGGAGAATTACCTGTTATCCAGGATCTTACACCATCAGTCCCGGTCGCACACGTCCAGCCGCATCCTCACGCCCGTCCCCAACCTGCCGCGGTGAGCGAGGATATCGACATGGCTCCACCCCGGCCAGGCTACCAACACATACCAAATCATCGGGGTGGCCGTCCTGCAGGTCGTGGGCGAGGGACCTTTGGTGATATGCCTGGCATTGCACGACCAGAGCGACGGCGTGACAAGACACTTGTGGTGGAAAAGATTCCACCCGAAAAGCTCACTCTTGAGCATGTCAACAATTGGTTCAAGCGTTTTGGTACAGTGACCAACGTAGCTATCGACAAACATCAAGCCAAAGCATTAGTGAGCTTCGGTGAGCACGAAGCTGCACAAGCCGCTTGGAAATCCGAAGACGCAGTGTTTGGGAATCGATTCGTGAAGGTGTTCTGGCATCGACCCATGGAAGGACATGGACAGAAGGGTGCCCAAATGTTGGCGGCCTCTGCGGCGGTCATTGGTGTCAACACCTCGACTCCAACCTCCGCTCAGTCCACTCCGCCACCGTCGACGACAGCGCGGAAGCCTGCGCCTGCTGTAGGAGGTCTTGCCGCGAAACAGAAACAACTCGAGGATAGTATTGCAGAACAGAAGGAGCTTATGGGCAAACTCTCGACCGCAACTCCTGAGGAGAAGAAATCCATCATGATCCGTCTCAAGGAATTGATGTCTGCACCGCCAGTTCCCGCAGTCGATGGAGAAAGAAAGAATAAAGAGGGTGACGCGGAGAGGAAGAAACGAGAAGCATTAGACAAAGAACTGGATATGCATTCTTCGATGAATACCGATGGGGATGGTGAAAGTGCAGAAGATCTCAAAGCCAAGCTCGAACGTTTGAAGGCGGAGGTATGTCCTCTGTTGCACTCATTTCCGCATCCTTATGTTATTCAGGCCGCCAGCCTTGGCATTAGTCCCGAAGGAGAGGGTGCGCCGCAAAGTGGTGGATGGCGCGGTGCATATCGGGGACGCAGCAGAGGTCGTGGTTTCTTCCGTGGTGCTGCTCGGGGCGGCCTTCCGCAGCGAAGCATGAAGCTCGATAACCGACCCAAGCAACTGATTGTCAAGAGCATTTCTGGAGACGGTTTGGTACCTCTGAGAGAGTGGTTTGAGGTGCGTCGATATGTTCAAGTCTTGCGATGGCCAATTGTTGACCCTTCGTCAGCCGGGCGGTCTTGTGGACTCTGTCACGGAAACCGACGACGGTGACGCTGTGGTTTCCTTCAAAACTAGAGCGGCGGCTGAACAGGTATTGACCTCCACCATTGCAGCGACCATTGGGCTAATTAAACGGTTCTAGGCACTCGCAAAGGGTACTGATATTCCTGGTATCGGTTCGGTCAAGATATCCTGGCACGCGTCCACACAATCAACGGGAGGGTCGGAACCGTCTACTAAGTCGCCGTCTTCTACTTCCCGTGGCAAACCCGATGTGGACGATGATATGGAGCCTTCCAGTCCACCGAGGCCAGTTGAGGACGAACCGGTGAGCAGTGGTTGGGGTGAAGACAACGACGATGGCATGGGTATGGCTTAAAACACTGTGTGTATATTCCGGGGCTCAAGCCCTGGTTCTATTACCATGATCGGAAATCTATCGCGGTTCCATGTGACTTGAACACGGACGCGTCGCGTCGTTGGATTGCTAACGTCATTAGCCTCTTTTGTTACATGAGACTTGCCTTCTGGTTGTGGGTCAGCCTTACTTTTCGCTTCTCTTCCTTTCACCCTCTCCCACCCGAAGTTATTGATTCCACTATGACTTTCTTACGTCGTTTACGCCATTCTGCCTTGCCTATTCATCTGGCAAAGCGCAATATTGTCATCCGTAATCTTGTTGCGGAGCGTTTACTTCGTCAACACGGCCGACGTTCGATTGTT
>KN880479.1:0-136660 GCA_000934385.1 Cylindrobasidium torrendii FP15055 ss-10 | reverse complement strand
ATGTGCTATTTTTCCTCCCATTTTTCTTAGGGAAAAAGGCATGCCGAAATACTTCATTTTGCTCCAAATTTTTCTGGGGAAAAATAGGACATTTCCGGTAAGGTTTTTGACGGGAAAAACAAGTCGTTTCAGGTCATGAGGCCAGGAGAAAAATGGACAATTCCCATTTGAGTTTTGCCTGAGTAAAATCCTCCATTCGGGAAGACATTTTATACCAGGAAAAAGGATTAGAAAAAGCTTGACTGTCAAGTTGCATTTTTTTTGACTAAAAGAGGTTATTTCCGGAACAATTTTACCCGGGAAAAATGATGGGCAAAAGGGGACCTTTCAGGCATCATTTTTCCGTGAGAAAAATTGTTCTTTTTCCGGAGTGCAGCACCCTCAGAGGATAATAGAATAATGTGTCCGAGAACGTAATTGAACTCGTTCCCTGTCATATCGAATCATCAACTGGGTCGAAAGAGCCAAAGCTGAGGCTCACAGTCACTGTACCTAAATGGCGCAGTCGCCCCAAGCCATCGCTCCCGGAGCTCTGACACAAATCTGCATAACTAGCATGCCCCGCAAGCCCGTCTGCATACCACTCCACCCCCGGCGCCGACGTGTTACTTTCAAAATCAGTTGTTTGCCACGCTTGCTTGCAATTGCTGATAGGAGGCATGAATGAGGAATCGAGGTGGACTTGGACGATCTGGAGGGCACCGAGTCAAACCTCAAGGCCTTATTGTCCCTTGTACTCCGGCATGCATCAATCGTCCGCGAAGACAATAACAGTATTATCCAAAAGACTGGGACTACAAGCTTCTTCTGCTGACTGGCAACAGAGATGGAGATACAAGGAGTTAACCGACCATCAACAGAGCGTTTGTAGATGGGATGGGATCAGCAGACGAGCGAGGAGGGGACAGCTATGTGAAAATGAATTCCGAAGGGAGCACGCGTTCTCAACGCATTCTAGGCTAGAAAAGAGGACAAAAGGAAGGAGTAAGTATCCTGGTTGAACGCCGGTTTGCTGCAGAGCCAGGAGAAGGAGTGCGCACAACAATAATAAAAAAGAAGCACTGACTGTCTGGCTGGATATCCATTGGCGCTCGATTGCGAGTTACAGGAAACTCTCAAATCCCTTGTGGCAGCAAAACGACACAATAAGACCGGGTGATACAAGTGAAGACTTGGATTGTTGTTTACATACAACATGCGGAGGAATATGCATATTACACCATTCCGCTTCCTCGTCGAATGGGATTGCGTCCTTTTCCTGACTTCGCTTTCGTCGCTTCACCTACCAACTCTGCGATGAGGCCGTTGTAGGTTTCAGAATCCTGCTGCAGCGCATCGCGAGTTTGGAGTAAGTAAGTGAGTCGTGCCGATGCCTGTGCTGTATGAACGCGCAGTTCTTTCAAGTGATGCTCTAACGTTGCGAGTGGTTCGATCGATACCGCATCTACACATGCATGAGTGTTTGCAGCATTAGGCATAAGTAGTCAAGGAACATACTCATATCTAGTGATAATAATTCCTGGATCTTGTCGTTGTCTACTGCGGGCCGTGAACCAGGAGCTCCGTCGCGAGGATGAGGAGAGCCGGCGCGCGAGTTGTTGCGTGAATTGCTAGCAGAAGAAATGGCGGCCCGACTGGGGTGGACACCGCCGCGGGCGCCAGGAGGTGCTGACATAGGTCTTGTAGTGATATGGAGAGGCGGTAAGGGACTGCCCTTGGAGTGTGGCGGCAGGACTTCATCGAGGTTCACGGGAATACCCAACGCAATGAGATGCTGTCGCCGTATGCGAGATCGTATCCAATTGGGCGGCTGGGTAGAAGGGGGAGATTGCACGAGCATGTTGTAGAGATTACGACTTGTGTGGCTTTAGCATCGCTGCAGTGTGTTATACAAGGGAAACGCACCTCTCGGGTGTTACCAATATTTGGTTAATGCCCTCCATCTCACGGATAGGTTCGTCTGTAGATAGGTCGGCGAGCGACTGCCCAGTCCAGATCGGCCCAAGAATGTTCTCCAAGTCCTCCTCTAAACTGTCCTGCGATGGCATAGGTGCTAGTCGCAATGCTTCCCATTGCCCATAACTCGACGAAGGACCTGCTACCGCCTCCTCGAATGCGAAAGCGTGCGCCGCAGGCATTGCCTCAGCCTCGTCAAAATCTCCAAAGTCCCCGAAATCATCATCATCTCCGGCGTCCGTGTTTGTCGTTGGCGGGTCCCCAAAGTCATCAAAGTCATCATCCACGGGGGCGGGGGATGGCGCGTCGAATGGATCATCAAAGTCCGGAGGTGGCAATTTCGAAGTGGCGGGGACAGTTTCTGGAGCTCCCCATACTGATGCGCCGAACGTGAAGTCGTCGTCCATGACGGCAGTCCACAAAGCCTTGACTTCGATCCACCATCACCGTTCGGCATCAATGGCAACGCCGCGCTCCCTCTTCCAGTCGCTCGCCCTCACACCGCAATCTAGCGCTCGTAAAATCCACATATGTAGACTTTACGACATCATCCAGCTTTCTTTGCTCCGAAACGATCTTACAACTGCAAGAAAGGCTTGGGTAATTCTCGCTCGCTGCAAGGAAATACCTTGGATCACCCTCTGGCCAACCGCTGTGCGCATTTTGGGCGACGAGCGCTTTGACCCGAGAGATACCTCACGAAAAATCGAGTTTCTGCGTGATCTTCTCTCTAGGCCAAGTGATCAGGTAGGCGGACTGCCCTCTACAAGTGTACATGCTCATCGCACCTCGAAGAAAGTCTCCGTATTGAAGGAGATCGTCCTGCGCTACATTATAGCCGGTAAGAGGAGAGAAGCCCTAGAGGAACTCGAAATGTCAGTCGCAGTTAACATTCATGGACGACAGCGAGGCTGATTATTTAGCTATCTACCTTCAATGCCCTACCACGATGATGCTGCCTTGCATGCCTATGCTGGGCTGCTTAGTTTGTATCTTAGTCAACCCTCTCAGTCTGAAGGCCAGAGTGGTAGATTATCTTGCCACACTCCACTACATCTTTGTCAATACTAACCCCAAGCACAGGATACAACCAGGCACTATTACTCTCCGCAGAGACTAACCTTCATGCATGCCAGAAACGAGACCCAGATAGCCCTGTTGTTCAGCATTTTCTCCTTCTACTGAAGACACTTGCCGGCGACCATCATGCATCTGACTCTGAAGACGAGGAGGCAAGGATCAAGACAGACTCGCGGTCCAAAAAGCGCATCAGACGACAAAGAAGTGATAGCATTGAACTTTGAAATCAGACGCTTTATGGCGGTGTTGTATCACAATAAAAGTATCATGGGCCACTTACAATCCACCACAGTAATAACAATTTGCATAACATAGATAAGTTAAGTTATTGAAATCGTAAAAGCACAGCAGTAAGTACAACGAACATTGAAGGCGCAGCAAACGAAGGAAGGAAAAGGAACAGAGAAGAAGGGTATCTCAGCCGAAAATGTGCCACCATTTGCGTTTCTTCTTGCCAGGCTCTTTGGGAAGTTTGCCTTTCTTGATCTTGCCCTTCTTTGCAGTAAGCACACCGTCAGGCGCCGTATACAGTGAAGGCAATGATCCTCGACGCGCCCGGGGGGATACGCCTTTCGGCACAGCAGGAGGAAATGGTATAGAGCCTGGAACCAAAGGGCCTCTGTGACTTTGGTCAATACGACAGCTTTCAACAGAGTTGAATGGACGAACTCGTCAACGTAAACGAGGTAGTCCTTGTCACGTCGCAATCCAGCCAGGGCAAGGGAGACTTGAGCCTGAAGCATGAGGCGTATATTATTGGGTACGTTTATTTTTCGTCTCCAGATGGCAATGCTGTTGCCTGTCGGCGAGGGTAGGAAGACAAAGATAACGGTTTGCTTCTCTGGCTCGTAATTTATAACAGACTCCTGTAGTATCTTGTCATTTGTTTTCTGCAACTTGTCAAAGACGAGCCAATCGAAAGCTGGCTCATTCGGATTTGACGGCGAACGATACGCAGCATTTGCGAACAGAGCTCCGCGTTCTTGGGTCTGCAAGAATTTGTGCAACTACACAGTTCAAAAACTTCTTCAACGACGCAAACGAAGGAACGTACTCCAAAGGCGCCCAGCGAGTAGTGGCAAGCGTCAATCCAATCCAACAACGAGCTCACACGGGGGTCTTTCTCTGGTGGGAACGCCCACCTGATTCTGAGCCAGTGTAAGCAAACGCTCCCGGGCATCATCGACTGCACACTGAGTCCTCACCGATCTCGCGCCTTCCTTTCCTTTCCGTAAAGGGCTTTCAAGACAGGCTCCAGTGCTTTACCATGCGACTCGGCGAACTTGACGTTGGTATACTCATTCAGTTTGACGTGGGCATCAGGGTAGAGACGTGGGACGTCCGTGCCTTTGTACGCATGGGTAAGCTAAGAGGTTTGAGTGCGGTGGATCCTTGGAGACCGTAAGTTGCCTCACCGTCTTAGATGGAATTACATAGCCAGTATCTTTTGTCCGAGCTGGAGGTTTATGTCCAGGGGCACCAGGCGAAGGCGCTCCCCAATGTCCAGAGGCCAGGTTCATCGTCTGGCTCTGAGGTGTCGCCGAGCCCCAACCTTGGCCAACAGGAGATTTGACAGACGCTGCCCCCCAACCACCGCCGCCACTGCTCCAGTTACCATCAGCCCCCCAACCACCAGCACCGGCACTGGCAGGAGAGCCCCATGCCCCTTCGTCCTTCTGGCCCCAAGTGCCTTTGGATGGCTCTGCGCCCCAACTCGACTTGGGCTCTGCGCCCCATGCAGACCTGGGAGGCTCTTGGCCAAACCCGCCACCACCAGCATTATGAGTCGGCTGTGCTTGTTGGCCCCAAGAGCCCCAAGACTCTGCCCCTCCTCCACCACCACCACCACCTGCGTTGTGACTGTAAGCTGACGCCGAGTCCCCCCACCCACCGCCGGCGTGTCTCTGCTCTTTTTGGAATCGGACCCTCTTGTCGTCTGCCCAGCCTTTCCAGTTGCCATCCTCCTCGTCGGATGTATACGCCTGATCTTGGTGAAAATTGGTCGAAACGGGAACATTGGAACTCACTTCTTCCTCCTCCTCTTCTTCCCAACCGGCACCTCTGGCACTTGGCAACCCGCCACCCCAGTTCATCCATGCTGGCTCGGGGGGCGCCGAGACGTGCCGCTGGCGCTGTTGTTGTGTATAGGCCGGTCTGTGATCCATTCCGTGTTTCTGGGCGGTCGCAGTGGTACGAGCTTGAGATTGAGCGGGCAGTGGAGCATGGTCACTAAAGCCGCCGGCAGAGGCCTGTTGTTTGGCTCCCTGGCCCTGTCGCGCGCTAGCATGCGCATATTTGAGGTAGTTGCTAGATATCCAATCTGAGTATAACGATTCAGAGGTAGAAGATGTCACGCACTTGTTTTGAGGCGGCTGACTCAGAAGCTGGTCGAGAATCTGGGTTCTCTGGTAAGCAGAGACGGTTGCCTTTGCTGCAGCGTCAGGAATCGACATCGGCGGTTCAGAGCGCCTGGCCTCAAGCTCGTTGCCCCATGACTATAGTACGAGCCATTGAGATAAGTGGAAGATCATACAAGCAGACTGCAACGCACCTGCCATCCCGGCTTCCCGCCTTGAGCACGATATCCATCATCTTGTTCATAATGTTCATACTCCGCCTCCGACTCTTCGTCGTCGCTTGCTGGCCCAAATAAGGTCTGTCGTTTCATGCGGTGGGGCTTCGTGCGATGAGGGGCGGGCGGCGCCTGTGGTAGCGATGGCTGAGCAGGCGCAGGATTCCCCCACGATCCGAGCCAACTTGCCAGCCCCGCACCGCCGCCTGCCGGGGGTCCGGGACTTTTAGGTGCCTGTGCAAGTGGCGATGGTGCTCGCAGTCCTGCTGGTTTCGATACAGCAGCTGTTGTAGAACGACCACGATGATACATGAAGTGGTTAATAGCAGGCCATAAACACCGAGACCATCACTCTTTTCGTGTGAAGTGACGGCTCTGTAGCTATACACTGCTCACCTTCTCGCACTACGGCTGGAGGGAGCTGAAATGGGTCAGCGCCCGGGAGTTTGGGCGAGCGCATTTCAGCCTCCGTCTCCTCTGGTATAGTCGTCGGCAACGTCCTCACTTCATCTTGTTTCTGTTTGCCCTTTTTCGCTTTTGCCATCTAGTCACGATAATAAGGTCGTTTGCGGATTACAGAGGGCATGGATGTCGCCCCTTCTTCTGGAATTAAACGACGCAGGATAATAATGGTAGGAGGTCAAAGCGATAATCGTCCTAAGTACTAGCGCGCGATTCATGTGCCCGAGCGATCGCGTTCTTATCTGCGTGGCTCGAGAGCCTCACCTTGCTCGAAACACGGTTACAAACCATGTGGCAGTGAGCTGCATACGAAGTGTATGCCAGGTCACTGCCAGGTTCCAACACGGCCTACAGGTTGCGCTATACACCAATATCTATGTTTAATATTGGTAAAAAAAAACATACACTCGAGGTGATTTTACTCTTAGATACGCTTTACAATAGCATCGACGACCTCGCTTGTCTTCGCGCTGCCACCGAGGTCGGGGGTGAGATACTGTTTCTCGCGAACGACAGAATCGACGGCGGCGTCAATCCTGTCGGCAGCCTTGATGTAATCCATGTGGCGAAGCATAAGTGCTGCAGAACGGATAGATGCAACAGGATTGGCGATGTTTTTGCCCTCAATGTCGGGGGCAGATCCGTGAACCCTAGATGTTATGTGGGGAGCAAATCCTAGTAATATATGGAACACACGCACGGTTCTCCCATAACGAACGAATCACCTGCGTTGACCGAAGGGACGACACCGAGGGAACCCACCAGGGCGGCGGCAGCGTCGCTGTTGCACGTCAACTCCAAGTCCAGAGGGTAAGCGGGGACTCACGAGAGAATGTCACCATACAGGTTCGGCGCGACCATCACATCGTAAATCCTGAACGACGTTCAGAGGCATGATACGGCACTCAAAAATGCCTTACTGAGGTTCGCGGAAAAGCCTGGGAATGGATGAGAATGGGAAACCGGATGAAGCACGGAGATGCATACCTGTAAACTGCACTGTCTACGAGCTGCTCAGCGATAGTTACGTCCTTGTACTTCGCGTCAAGCTCAGCTACAGAGCGAACAGTCTCGCGGAATAGACCATCCGTTACGGAGAGGACGTTGGACTTGTGAATAACAGTCAAGTGCTATGCCATATTAGTATCGCGGCTCGAGTCAAATCGACCCTTTATACCTCGCGAGGACGGGCGAGTGCTAGGTCGAAAGCCATCTTGCCAATGCGCCTTGAGGCAAGCTCAGTAATGAGTCTGGTTGCACGAGCCTCCTTCCCGTTTTCGGTGATCTTGAGTTCTTCTTGCTTGACGTACTGGAATACGCCTTAGGTGGTGCATGAGGACGGATCATAAAACGCACCAAGCATTCAGTGTTCTCCCTTACCACAATGAGGTCTACGGCAGGAGGAGTATCGGGGTTTGGAGAGACCTTTGGTCAAGGCTTGTGAGCAACAGCAAGATGGGAGGAGAGAAATACGGACGGATAGGACTGGTCGGACGTTCGCATAGAGATCCAGAACCTTGCGAAGGGCAACGATGGGGGAAGAGTATCCAGCAACCTTCCTTGAAGGAGAGCTGACTGATCCAAAAAGAGCACAGTTGCAGTCATTTTTGAGGATCCTAGGGGTCGAGTGATACGGTGAGCACAATATAACCAGTCTCGATGAGCCTCACTCGACCGTTCTGTCTGGTAGGGCATTTCCGACGCGAAGAAAAGTCTCCCAGCCAGCTTCAAGGTCGATGAACTCGGTTTTTGGGATATCAGAGCCTACGGCTTCAATAGCAGTGCGCGCGGCCTGCAAATGCATGGGTTATGAGCATGCTCGTATGAGCCATGATGGAAACGCACGGGAATGACTTCCTTGCCAATGCCATCCGCCGGAATAAGACCAATGGAGAGTTTTTGCCTGGCCAGAGTGGCCATGGACCGTACTGGTGCGCGCGCGCGAAACATGGTAGCCGAGATGATAGAGAGTATTTGGAAATTTAAATTTCAGTTTCTGACCTTCATGTCCGACTCCTTTGGTCCGAGAAATCCGAAGTCGATGATGCCATCAGATATCAGGTGACTTCCACGCGCATTAACACGCGATGTTTTGGCCCCGTCAACAAACTGTAACCCGACTTCATCAATCATCGAATCGGCCATGCTTGCAGCCCCGGACTCATCCCCTTCGCGCCCTGTATTCGACAACCGAACAAACAATGTACAGCGGACTCTATCCTTCTTGCCCACACCACCGAGAGGCATCAAGCGCCCTTGCGACGACGACGATGCAGCCGCATACAAACGCGCCAAACTCGAGACAAGCTCAGGTTTAGGCCAGCCTGGCGTGGAATTACTACCCCTGGCAAGAGGACGACTTGGATTGCGCCCTGGAATGAATGGACATGGACGGAGGCTGGGCCTGAATCGTGCGTCTTCACTGTAGCCCGTGGATGGCTTGCTGATTGACAATTTTAGACTTCTCGCGACCTTTCCTCGAGTCGTTCGTATGCTCTGTGAAGAACGATGTCTATGTGTGCCAAGCTGAAGGCCTTATGTGTCCCCCGCTGTATGCATCTGCGTACTCTCATGGTTCGCATCCCCGTCTGCCAAACCACGCGTTTTCTGAATGAAACTAGGCTCAAAACGTGGTGGAGCATCCCTTTTGGCAGTAGCTACGGAGTTTGGTGGCGTCCACATTCTCAATACTGCACGCCGAGATCCTTGGGATCCTGGTGCGTTCCATTTCGTTTTCAAGGTAGAGTGATTCATGATACCTTCAGAGCCGCTACGCATAAACTTGCAACCCCACAACAATGGCGTCTTTGATGTCCAATGGAGTACGGAAGACGACAAACTCGCTACTGGCTCGGCTGACCAGCTCGTTCAAATATCTGACATCGCGTCCGGCTCGGTCACTGCTACGCTTCGTGGGCACACGAGCACTGTCAAGTCTGTGAGATGGGACCCTACCAATAACAGTCTTCTGGCCACTGGCGGAAAGGATGGCAGTATTCATCTCTGGGATTTGCGAGTAGGCACCGATACAACGACTTCCCCAGTAGCTTCAATCTTTGGAGCACAAGAGGAGATTGGCTCGAGGAAGCGGCCTGCATCCTTGAAGTCTGTGACCGGGCTACTGTATAGTACTGACACCCCGTACAACTTGATCAGCAGTGGCACGGCAGATGGGTATGCTAGACCATCCTTCTTGCTAGTCCGAGACTCAGCGATCTACAGGTTACTTCGTTGCTGGGATATCCGCCTGCTACAAAGACGCAAGAGCGGACCGAAGCCAAAACCTGTCGTAGCTTCCGGTGTGGATCCGACATGCCTCCAAGGCTCCCGTCGTCCTCGTGGGATCAAGAGTATCTGCTTGGGTACTGGACCAACGGCGGGTAGCATATTTGGCTTTAGTGCCGACTCTCGCATTCACGTTTACTCCCTGGACTCCCTGGCTGGCCAGGAGAACTGTTATTTTCATCCTAAGATGCAAACAAACTCTTTCTACGTGGGTCTGGCGTTGAACCCGAATGGCAACTGGTTGGCGTGTGGGGGTCCGGACGGTAATGCCTTTGTGTTCGATGTGCATAACGCAGCCTCTGTGTATGCGGAGCCTACCGAGGGTGTACGATTGGGGATGCATGGCCAGAGCCTGGGCGAAGTTGGTGCTGTTTCCTGGAGTGTAGACGGACTGGCGACCTGTCTGGATGAAGGCACAGTGAGGGTTTGGAGGCCTGATTTGGACGTATACCGGGAGTGTCAGGCAGATCCCGAAGGACAGAAATGGCACTGGGATTGGTCAATGTAATTGCATTGTAGGATAGCTATGTACATAATGTTCTGCATTTGAGTGGCACCTTCTGTATACAGCACATTACATGTGAGGTCTGTGAAAGCTGGCGCGCTTACAGATAGTAATACTTAGCTTTGACGCATCGAACATTTGACCTTGTGATTGTTTGATTGCAAGTCGAGGGGGCTCGTGGGAGTCGTTGAAAGACGGATGCATGGTGGGCCGTGGCCATGGAACCCACGTGCGCCTGATCACAGTACTTACAGCTTCCTGCGAACGCTCATCTCCAGCCAGATAAGTACGGTGCAACTGCTTTAATGGGTCTCTTGCACTATATCAGGTATGTGGGCTGTCTATTTACCCTGGTTAGTCTGAAGACGACGCCATCTAGCTACATAGCTGTGGCTGCCACGCTATGTTTCGTGATACTATCCCTCGGTGCGAAAGGCTCGACTTGCCTACGACTCCACTCTCTAAATACGCGAAATAGCAAGCGGACTTCTGTATATATCCGAGCTCATCGAAGAACATGCAAAAGTCGCGAAGTACTATGGCCAGAAAGGCATATACGTGCGTGTTGTTGGTATTCACTGCAGAGTCTGGCCAGGCTGACCACCATTTCAGGTCATCATTGGCCTGCAGACTGTTCTGTATCTCACTGAATCCCTCCCACTACATCTCACCTTGTTCACCGTCGGATGCCACCTCGTCTACCTGCAGAATTTCTCTTCAAGCTGGCCGCTGATATCCCTCACATCTCCCACTTTCATTGGCTCGTGCGTGCTCGTAGTCACGGACCACTTCCTATGGTTCTTCCACTTCACCTCGCGTACCGCATCATACAACGAACAAGCTCGTCGATACGGCACGCGGAGCGCAGGGACACGTCTCGGATTCAAGGAAATCGCGTCGTTTTTCGGCATTTGCGTCTGGCTTGCCCCACTATTCCTCTTCCTTAGTCTTAGCGCCAATGACAATGCTCTTCCAACGACAGGATCCTCTGGTACGTTATCTCACCATGAAACCAGCACAACAGCTTGACGAAGTTTGCCCATCCAGAATCTATTGCTGCAGCTTCTGGTAGTGTATCCGCGCCAGCGTCGTCGCGCTCTCGTGTCAGAAGCTCCTTATTCAAGTCTGTTTTCTCTCTCCTTCCTTTTGGTAGGCGAGCCAAAGACGAAGGCATTATTGCACCACGTTCGCCTCTGCCACCACTAACGCCAACGACGATGTATCCTCCATCCCAGTCTATGGCTGCCTACCAGGATGTGATATCCCCACCACGGTCTCCAGTCCCAGAATTTTCTCGTTCGCTGTCGCAAGCGTCGTCAATCCGTCTTTCAACACCTCCGCGAAGGTTTCAAGGATCAGAACGCGTAGGCCTGGGACTTCGTTCAAGGTCCTCGCCGGGCACAGTCGTAGGAGAAGATAGTGTATTTAAAGAAGAGTCTTTATCATAGATAATTCATAATGTTTTGCTGGGCAAATGAGACACTGACACGGCTGAACACACCTTGGAGATGTCCGCGCAATGTGCTGAGCATGAAATCTTTGTAGCATATTGTAGATTCCAACATGACCGTGGCCCATAAATGCGTTTTGTGTTGATGGATACTTCTTCGAATTCGACAGCACCTGTGTTTACATTATCGCTTTGTGCTGCACGAAGAGCGTGTAATTTGGGAAGGCAAGGGTAACGCCGAGAGGTGATCGACTTGGTCTTTCTGAGGCTCTCGCCACTGCCATGCACTTGTATGTCGCCGCCCATCCGCGCGCCCTTTATCTTGTCACAGACTCTCACGATGAACGAATCGGATATCCTTCTCGCGCACTGGTCTTTCGCCAAGGGGAGCGGCATGATCAAGCAGTAGCTGAATTCCTCCCCAAACACCAAGTGGATCTGTCCCAGACTGTGAAAATAACGAACAGGGCGGTGAAGGGTTGTATTGGTCTAATATCGGTGGATAATGGTGCGTCGATTTACATTACCCCACTGCAGCTTAACTTACAGCAATACAAGATATATTCCTCGCTCTCGTGACAGCGGCCACAGATATTGGCAACACTCGACCTCTAGCTGCACTACCAGAATCTGTCGCCCGTATTCATGACGTTTCATTCTATAGCTTAACATCCGCTGCCTGGGATGATTTCGGCGCTGCACCAACTGGAGACTTATCGTCAAGTCCAGAATACGCGGATTTGGCTCCCTCGGGGAACCTCAATCAATTCGAACACCCATGTACATCGCTGACCAAGTTGATGTCCAATGGATCGTTCTACTATGCGGCCGACTCTCAATGGGATCTCACCACCCGCCTTTCTAATAGACTGTCCAAGGATGCCGCGCATACAGCCTTTGACGAGCGCTTCATCTGGAACGAGTACATTATCCGCGGTCTACTAGACTTTCGACAACGTCTATCAGATTCAGAACGCGACGACTTAGACCGGTGTCACTTCATAGTAAGCTTGCTCATGCTCATGCGATGCTCGAGATGCTAATTGTTGGTAGATTCTAGTGATCCAAGGTTACGTAGGCATCAACACGATGGCGCTTCCTATGCCCCCAACAGACGGCAAACCCGCTGTCGCGACTCTGGCTCTTATTTCGCGACTGGGATCCAAACGCGCTGGAACGCGATTCAATACGCGAGGTGTGGATGATGACGGGAACTGTGCCAACTTTGTCGAAGTACGTGTTTCTATGCTGTTATGTTGTCTGGGTCTGATACGTATCTTCGAAGACGGAGGTTCTCTTCAGCACAGATCAACATTGTGTCAGCTACGTTCAAGTACGCGGCAGCGTTCCCCGTATGTCCTTCGAGTAATGCTCACGTTCCATCTCCTCACTCCGATAACCCCAAAGTGTTCTGGGAACAACAAGGCTTTCAAACGTTCGGCCAAAAGATTCAAATAACCCGACCCCATGCTTCCCAACCTGCTTTTGAAAGACACTTTGCGCATCTGACCGAAGAATTTGGCGGGGTTCACGTTGTCAACCTGCTAGGGACTAAAGAGAACGAGGCTATCCTCACGTCAGCGTATGCACATCATCTGCAAGCTGCAAGAAGCGTGTTTGGAGAGACACTTGGTATCACTCACTTCGATTTCCATAACGCTGTTCGGGTCGGTGGCCATGATAGTGTGGTCACCCAACTCAGGTGAGCTTCAGGCTATTAGTAAGGATTGTTGTTTCCTTGCTTAGGCATTCTAGGCGGTCCACTGCTGTTGTAAATCATGTTGACCAGTATGGGTACACCATAGTCGACGGCACCAAGAGCGACCTCATCACATGCCAAAAGGGCACCTTCAGGACCAACTGCTTGGACTGGTAGGTCCAAGCTATACAAGCGCACATTTACCGACAATTTACAGCTTGGATCGAACGAACTTCGTGCAGGACATTATATCACGGCTGGCCTTGGAGAGTTATGTATTAAGTGCTCATCGTCATTGGTTGCACTCAGCTGCTTTGTGGGGGTTTCACCGGGAATTGTGGGCGGAAAATGGCGACGCTCTTTCGAAAATATACGCAGGAACGGGAGCATTGAATACCAGCTTCACGAGGACAGGCAAGCGAACATTAGCTGGTGTGCTATCGGATGCAACAAAGAGTGTCTCTCGAGCGTACATCAACAATTTCCAGGACAAAGCGAAACAGATAGCCATTGACATGCTTCTTGTGCGGCAAATTGTGTTTTGCTGATCTGTGTCTGATGATTGTTTAGGGAAACATGAGCCTGCAGACAGCTGTATCCATCTACGACCCAATTCACGATTCTGTACGGGAGGAGTTAGAACGAAGGTGCGGCCCTTGGCGCGCGTCGGCACTTGTTAATAAGAAAAAGACTACCAGAGTACTCAACCACCAAGGAATCGACAGTTTTCGTAGGGACATGGAATCTAAACGGCCGCCCGCCTTCGGAATCCTTACTGCCCTGGTTGTTTCCTCAAGCCTGTGAGCATTCATTAAGACGCAGCACCACTTTATCTAACGCAGAACCTCAGCTAGTGCCACTGAGTTTGTAGCCTCTGGCTTTCGTAATTTGTGACTAATGTTTTATAGGCCAGACGTTTTCGTGCTGGGATTTCAGGAGATTGTGCCTCTCACTGCACAGCAGATTGTACAGACGGACCCGGAGAAACGGTGCGCTTGCCTGTGTGACACACGATCCTTGACACTTACTGTATGACAGCCGGCTATGGGAAAAGCGGATTCTGGAGACATTGGAACGTCGGCCCAACAAGAAGAGTAGCTACGTGCTTCTGCGGAGCGAACAGGTAGGCTGATCAAACGTACGTGCATACTTTGTAGTAACTGTGTCCGTCAGCTCGTTGGAACCGCACTCCTTGTTCTTGTCAAAAGAGATCTCACGTCTGTCATTCGTAACGTGGAAGCGACCACTCGAAAGGTATGTAAGACTTTCAAAACACGTTTCATCTTGATCGACTGCCTATAGACTGGACTTAGAGGAATGTCAGGCAACAAAGGTGGTGTTGGAATTCGCTTACAGTACCACGACACGACGTTCTGCTTCCTCACTGCCCATTTGGCGGCCGGTCACTCGAATGTTGAAGAACGAAACATTGATTATCGCACCATCAATCGCGAACTGCATTTCTTGAAGGGAAAGACCATTCTCAGCCACGAGTAAGTATTTCGCGCTCGACCTGTGAAAGTGTACTTATAGAATGCAAGCAACATCATCTGGGCCGCAGACACAAACTACCGTATCAATTCTGACAATGATACAGTAAGGCCACTCGCGGAATCAGACGACTATGATTCTCTCCTCGCCATGGATCAACTCAAGCAGGTGATGGACGCAAATATCGCCTTCGGCGACTATACTGAGGGCCCAATTCTGTTTCGACCAACATATCGCTTCGATGTGGGAACGACAAACTACGACACGAGCGAAAAACTCAGGATACCAGCTTGGACTGGTGAGAGGTTCACCCTTGTTGATGCGAATATTGACACTCCTCAGACCGTATTCTCTATCGCGGCCATGATCTTGACCTCAATGTTTACACATCTGTAGACCTTAAAGGTTCTGACCATAAGCCAGGTATATTGTACAACGGTGCATCGTCGTTGAGCTCATTCGTGTCCCTAGTACTCGCCATCTTTCGGGCTCATGTCCGCATCATCGATATTGCAAAGCGCGCTGAACTCGCAGAGATGTTGTTAGAAAATGTGACTTCGACAGCACCAGGCGAGAAGCTTGACGACAAGTTGGCTTCTTTGGATACTCCTCTGGCTCACGATAAAAAATGTCAGTTGTTTTGTTGTTATAAGATGCCCAGTGCTCAAATCCCCTTAGTACCTGCCCCCAGTAGTGAAGAATACCTTTGGTGGGATGTACCCGACCTACCTCACGGTGTGCTATCTGTAGACCAGTTCCGAAGCTTGTCTTCCGGTACGCAAAAGGTGAACCCATTCGACGTGTCGGAGTCGCCGCTTTCGGCCTCACCTTCGTCCTCGGACGACGAACTTTTCAAACATGCGCTTTCTCTACCGGCGCCGCTGGTGCCCACAAAGAAGCCACCGCCGCCACCACCACCACCATTGAGGGTGAGCCGTTCGAATTCGTGAGTCTGAAGTCAGACAAGGATGGATCTGTAACTACGCTCTCGACGTATGTATTTCAAAAAATCCTGTGGAACAAAACTCTTACTGTATCTGTGCGCGTGGGGGATTTCGGAAGTTGGATTGTCACGCTGGTACTAACTTGAAGTACTGTACACGGGTTGATCATGACAACCTATAAGTATCGCTTCAGGCGCCAGCGCGGAAGCCCAGATCTTCTGCCACTACTACTTACTGTTCATGTACATATATCATTGTGGGCTTGGTAAATGTGTCGACGGTGCCATCGAAATGGTAAGGCAAACAACAGAGAATGATAAACACAATTGCGCCTCGGTAACCATATACGCAGTAACGAGGTTGTAACGAGGGCTCATTGACATATTTCCGGCTGCTCCGAGATGCGCCTTCCCAACGCATTCCTGGGGTCGGACTCGGAGGGAAGCGGGGAGACCGAGTCATTTGATCGGAAAAGCGTAAGCAGCTCGGCAGACAGTAATAATATTTCGATCGCTTTCGTAGCTTGTGCCGTGTCGAGTTTGCTTCCAGCGTTCAAGTGCTGCTGCTGTGCGCAGCCAACTTTCACTATGTTGCCCAAGGTTGCAACAACAATACTCCACTCGACGTCGAGGGCGGCGTCTGCAGTGCCGAATCAGTCTTATGCCATAAAGAATTTCATCCAGCTCCAGTCCAATTCTGGGCCCAACGGTAACCGCGGAGGCAATGGGCCTAGCTCTGGAGGGTACAGGTATCAGACAGGGAGCAGAGGATATCATGTACGTCAATTGACGCATACTGGCGAACAACACTAACGACAGCTTAGGCGCCAGGACGCGCTGCAACTCAGGGAGGCATCTGCGAAGCCAACGATGGCTCTGCTCTCCAGACAGACGACGGAGATGATACACCCCAGCCAGCTCCGCGCCTACGGAGGGCCAGCACTTCCTTCACTCTTGCGGAGCGCCTCGAGCAACGGCGCCGCCCAGCGCTGGGTGTGCTCACTGCTGTGAAGCAATATGCGCGCGCCTTTTCATCAATTGAGGCCCCGGTCAGGACTGGTTCGCGTCGCAACTCAATGTCCGCCGTGGATTCGTCTACATCGCTTTCAGATGCATCTGTACCGCCGCCCCCGCTCAGCCATGCTCGCTCCTCATCCCCGGTCACCCCGCCCCCAGTACGCCCAAGCAAGGAAGCCCCGACGCTCGCATTGTCCAATCTTATGCGCGCGCGCCAGCTTGACGCACCGTCTGCCGCCGCCGTTGTCATGGACTTTCGCGTGAACGCTAACACTGCTACCGTCGTCGAGTTCAACGCCGCCCTCGAGGCTCTTTACCACACTCGTGTGCCTGGAGAGCCATTGACACTCTTCCTGGAAACGTACAATGACATGGTCAACCGAGGCCTTGTACCGGACACTCGTACCTATGTTGTTCTCATCCTGGCTCTCACCGACCGCGATCATGAAGTCGTTGGGGCTATTAGGGCCATTGAGCGCCGCCTCCGCCAAGATCAGGATATCACGCGGCAGCCCTCTGTCGTCTCTGAAGATGTGCGCAATTTGGAGCTTTTCCTGGAAGAACGAAATGCATCCTCAGCCATGGCATTATGGCGCGCTTGCGTCGCCCGACCCACCGGTGGAAACATGGCTTTGCCTCAGTCTGTGTACCGTAATCTGCTCCGCGCCTGTGCCGAACGCTATAACGAGACTGGAATGGTCGATTCCGCTATACAAGTTTGGTCGCAGATGGAACGCTCTATGGTCAACCGAATTCCCATCGGCGCATTTCAGTGGATGGTCAAACTCTATGGCAATTTGGGCGATTTCGCGGGTGCTCAAGAAGTCTTCAAGGAGTTCAGGAGGTCCTGTAACGATGGGCAGGTCGCGCTCGGCCACGGCGATGTCAACGCTATTATCCAGACGATGACTTGGAATTCCATGATTCAGGCGGCCTTCCAGTGTGGCGAAGTGCATTTCGCCATAGAACTTCTGGACGAGATGTTAGGCGCGGCAGCTCAGCAAATACCCGACGATTCTTCCAAACTCGCCGAGGGTGTCTACGCCCCCGTTTTCGATTGCACGCAACCCGCAAGTCCGTCGCCCAGCTCATTCTACTTGGTAATTGCTGGTTTCTGTGAACAAGGGGACATCCAATCTGCATGGTCATGGTTCCACAGGCTCCTCGAACTTCCTCATTCCTCCGCCATTGTCGATGATAGCCAGCCAACTCTTTCGCCCCTCCGCCCTAATATCTCGACCTGGAGGCGAATGATACAGACCATGGCATATGCGGGAGAGGTGGAGAAAGTGAACGAACTCTACTCAACGATGGCACGTTACGAGGCTCAGGATCGGCTCGCGTTGTCCCCTGCGGATGTCAAACTCGTTTTCTCTGTCAACCGAGGAAAGATCGCTTCGCTGGCGGCCAAAGGCAACATTGCATACGACCAAATCAATCCATTTGTCGACGCTGTTGCCACATTACGCGCTGGACATATGCAAAGTATCGGTCTTGCCAGCTTCGAACAGGTGGCGATTCTACTTGTCGAGTCGGGATTTGTCGAACAGGGTGTAGCGTTTTTCGCGTCCACGGTGCGCTTCGGTGCCAAGCTTGGGCAGCCCATCCCCCGCCAGCAGGTCGTCAATTTTATAACCAAGATGTTCGGCAGCCATCGTGAAGAGATCACATTTTTGACTGCGATAGCTCTGGCACGACTCGCTGAGTCAGTTCAATACACGTATCCGGTTGATTTCACCACGTACACGCTAAATGCCTTGGGCAAGGAAGATACTGCGATCCTTGCCACTCTGGATATTCCCGACTGGATAGTCCTCCTCAACGCCGCCACTTGCCTAGAGGTCATGCCGCCCAATGTTCCGCTTTCATTCTGCCCGCACTACTCCTTCGACGGCGTCTTCTCCCTTTTGAAATCTCTGGCCTCTCAAGTCGGCACCCAGCACTCTCCTTTCGCTATGGTTTCACGCTTATCGCCCAAGACCATGAATGCCGCCCTCGCCGTCTGTGTATCGAAAGCCGGTGATTCCGTCGTGCGGGAATGGCTCACTTCTGTCGGACATGGCGAATTATTCGACGAGATGGTGACGCCCAGCCAAGTGACGGAAGCATTGGAGACCAGCTCATTTGGCAGCGACAGTGGCTATGAGACAGTCGCGACTTCCCCTGTCCTTTCCTCGTCTGGCGGGGATGAGTATACGCTCGTTTTCCGTGGCCGCCAACACGAGCGGCTTGTCCGCGCGTCGGCATGGAAGGCGGATCCCAAAATTGCGCTGGATACTCTCCAAAGTGTATTCCAGGCCAAGCAGCTTCCTTCCTTCTCCATTGCTGTACGATTCGCCAAAATTTTCGAGCGCGCAAAATGGGTCGATGCAGGGGAGACTCTCCTGGATATGATGATGCACGCAGAACCTCAAAACCCGGGCCGTTCCGCTCAATGGATATCTTTCCTCGATTCCATGATCATCTTTTTTGCACAAGTCGGCAAAATTGATCGTGCCCACGCTTTGCGGCAGCAAATCCTCGAGTCAGGCGCGGGACCCTCTGGCGACGCCTATGGTGCGCTCATCTACTTTACTCGCGAGACCTCGGACGACGCTGCCAATGCTCTTGCCTTGTATCACGAGTCTCGTCTTCGGGGAGTCGCCGGCACCCCATATCTATACAACAACATCATCAGCAAGGTCGCTAAAGCTCGCAAGGCTGACCTCGCTCTCGAGCTCTTCAACCAAATGAAGACCTGTGGTGTCCCGACTTCGTCCATTACGTACGGGGCTGTCATCGGCGCATGCGTTCGGGTAGGTGATGCGCTGTCTGCGGAGGCGCTGTTCGAGGAGATGGTCGAGCAACCGAATTTCCAAGCCCGTATTCCTCCGTACAACACAATGATGCAGCTGTATACAACCACCAAACCCAACAAGGAGCGTGCACTTCATTACTACGATGCACTCATCGCCAGTGGCGTGACGCCGACGAGCTACACGTACAAGGTGCTTTTCCTCCTTTTCTTTATGGTTTGTGACACTCACCGGTCTCATTAGCTTCTCATCGATGCGCACATGCTTGAGCCTGTCAAGATCGAGCGGGCTGAAGAAGTGTTCCGCTCTATGCTCGAGCGCAGGGACGTACACATCGAAGGTCAACATATTGCTGCGATGATCAACGCGTACGGATGTGTCCGCAAGGACCTTGACAAGGCGGTGGAGACATTCAACGCTGCGCCAGCGTACCTTAAAAACGGCTACGATGCGATTATGTTTGAGGCCATGTTTAACGTTATCATGGCCCACCGACGAACCGACTTAATCGCACCTTACCTGCAAAAGATGGAGGCCGCAAATGTTCACATGACAGCCTACGTTGTCAACGTCGTTGTCCGTGCATATGCGATCGATGGCGAAATCCAGCAAGCAAGAGACATCTTCGAAGCCCTTGCAGATCCTCCTCACGGTATGGCAGCCCTTTACAACCATACTCCCCATGGCGCCACCACTCCTGTGCGCGTTGACCCATCCGCTCCTGTTTTCCGCGAAGTGAGTCGTAATAACTCGATTCGCGCTCGGTGAATTGACGTGTCTCTTCCTAGCCATCGACCTGGGAGGTCATGATTCGGGCTGAACTCGGGCAAGGACATCGCGACCGTGCTGTAGCTCTTTTGGAACGTCTCCAAGAGAGGTCAGTCTGCTACTTGCACGCGTCCCTCTATTCCAACTAACGCTCCTGATCAGACACTACCCAGAAGCAGTTTTCAACCGCATCAGCGGTATCTTGGTGGACCACTCCGCATTGCCTGGCGATGTCTCCGTTTAGAATCATGGTTATGAGTGGAGGTTGTGTTGCTATGCTTTTGGAGTGTCGTTGCTGTCGTTTGCTCGCTATCATCCATTTATTTAAGGCTTATGCTGTATTATACACCATGTATTAGTATCTCGTAGAAAATTCACGATGTAATGTTCTGCCTAAATATACCGAACCAAGGAAGCAAGGAGCTTCATTCGATTTCTCTGAACGTTGAGTTGACAGTACTCACAGTAACTCATTGTCAATGCGTGCGGCATTTTCATCATGTGACCGTGTGACTTGCCTTAGACACGCACGTGAAGCTGTTACCAAACGCGTTTCCTCATACCTTCATCATCTCTTGGTTTTCGTTGCCATGAGTTCCAAGACGCCAAAGAAAAACGCGTCACAGGCGAAGGATATTCGGACATTCTTTGCCAACCCTAATGCAAGAAAGACACCGGCTGAGTCTGCGCCCGGATCGGTGGGCGAGGCGCGTCCGTCAATGTTGCTTTGGCTTATAGTGCCCACCATAGAGCAAAACGACCACCGACACGAAGAGAAAAACAGAGGACTCTTCCCAGAAGAGACAGCGTGCATCCGCCATTGCTATCAGTGCGTCACGTAGCCTTCCATGCTGAGACTTAGGACGCTATGTGCTCTACTTCTAGGCGACGATGAAGAAGAGCCCATTCCCAAGAAACGCCCTTCCAAGCTACCCAAGGCTGTCGTCATATCCAGCGATGAAGATGAGCCGCAACCCAAGAAGGCCGCCCCGAAGAGTTAGCCTCTATACTCTATCCATGACAAATCGTTGACTCAGGACTTTCAGCGACGACCGCGACGAAACGCAAGAAACCTGCCTTGCTTATCTCTAGTGATGACGAGGAAGAAGAGCGACCGAAGAAGAAGGCGACTTCCACCAAACTAGAGAAGGCTACTCCGTCAAAATCAGCCCAAAAAGCAACTGCTACTCCCAAGCCAAAGGGGAATAAACCTTCCAGTGTTGCTTCGGGAGAAGATGATGAGGATCTTGTTGGGCCAAGCAAAGGCAAGAAGCCCGCGCCCAAGGCGAAGACTGCTCCCCCAAAGGCAGAGAAAGAAGACGGTGAGGGGACCAAGAAGAAGTTCAAGTATGCGTAATTCTTTCTTCGCTGTCTTCGAGCTAATGTCGCATGCGCGATTTAGTTATTACGCTCATAAAGCTGCTGCAGCTGCCGATACTTCATCCTATGGCAGCAAAGAGATACCCGACGGTGCTCCAATGTGCCTCTCAGGGTTAGCCTTTGTCTTCACTGGCGAGCTTCCCAGCTTTTCTCGCGATACTGCTGTCGAGGCTGCCAAACGTTTCGGAGGACGAGTAGTAGGCCAACCATCCTCAAAAACTGATTTTGTCGTGCTTGGACAAGACGCGGGCCCCAAGAAACTGGAAGCTATCAAGAAACACGGCGTGAAAACGCTGGATGAGGATGCATTCTTGAAACTTATTGCGACGCGCAAAGGTGCTGAACTTGACGAGAAAGCGAAAAAGAAACTGGCCAAGGAGGAAGAAGCCATCCAAGCGGCAGTCAAAGAGATGGAAAAGCGTGAGAAAGCAGAGGCCAAAGCAGCCAGGGCCTCGAAATCTTCCGCCAGGTTTGTGTTGAGCTTCCTGTGCATTGTCATCTCTTCTGAGCCATCACAGCGCCAACGCGGTCGACCCTTCGACCCAGCTCTGGACTGCACGCTACGCCCCTCAGTCACTTAAAGATATTTGTGGTAACAAGTCACAAGTTGACAAGCTTCAGCTTTGGCTCGAGGATTGGTACGATGTTCAGATACCTCCAAGTTGATCTCATTTCCTTTTAGGCCAAAGAACCTAAAGTCCCAGTTCAAGAAGCCTGGCAAAAGTCTCACGGGAACATACCGCGCCGTCTTGATCACTGGGTCCCCTGGTATTGGCAAAACAACTAGTGCTCATCTCTGTGCGAAATTGGCAGGATATACGCCCATTGAGCTCAACGCTAGTGATACACGTAGTAAAAAGCTCGTCGAGGTTTGTCGGACCAAGCGTTCCATACTTTTTACTCAAATTGTTCACAAGAGTGGCATGAACATCAACAACACTTCGTTGGATGGCTTTTTCAGCGGCGGAACAGTCAGTCAACAACTAAACGCTATTGTCACGATCTTACGCCGACCAGAAAAACTCACTCGGCGTGGACATCACGGACAAGACCTGCTTAATTATGGACGAGGTAGACGGGATGTCAGCTGGAGATCGCGGGGGAGTAGGAGCTCTGAACGCCCTCATCAAGAAGACCCAGGCTCGTCTGGCTCCTCCTTTACATGTTTCTTAGCTCATCACTCACATAGATCCCCATTATTTGCATCGCCAACGACAGAAATGCACAGAAGTTGAAGCCACTCCAAGCAACCACATTGGACATGCGTTTTGCCAAGTAAGTGTAAACCTCATCTGTGTATTGCTGTTCTCATGATTTTACAGACCGCAGGCTGCGCAAATTCGTTCTCGTATAATGACCATTGCATTCAAGGAGAAGATGAAGATCCCACCAAACGTCATTGACCAGCTCGTTGCCGGCGCACAATCCGATATTCGTCAAGTTCTCAACATGCTTTCAACATGGAAGCTTTCGAATAACACAATGTCGTTCGACGATGGCAAGGTCATGTATGGTATCAGCCATCGGGCTTGTTCTGCCACTCAATCTTTCTAGAACAAAGATGAACGAAAAGCAACAGATTCTTTCGCCCTTTGATATCACTTCAACTATCCTTGGACCTCGGATGTTCTCTGCCGTCGAAAGGAGGCCACTCAACGACAAGATGGAGCTCTATTTCCAAGACCATTCATTCGTTCCGCTCTTTATGCAGGTGGGTGTCTGTGACCTACTATTGCTTTTTAACCGATGTCGCGGAGGAAAACTACCTCAAGGGACATCCAGCACAACTGAAGAATCATGCTGGCCCGGAGCTCGCCATGAAGCACTTGCAGTTGATGGACAAGGCGGCCTCGTCAATTTCCGATGGCGATCTTGTTGACCGTATGATTCACGGGTTAGTTGGGGTTTATCTTAGTCAAGCGCGTACTGACAGATTGTTAGACCAGAGCAACACTGGTCGCTGATGCCTCTGCATGCAATATGCTCTACTGTTCGTCCAGCATCGCTAATGTATGGCCAAGCTCCCCATTGGGGCAATGGTTTAGCGTTTCCGTCGTGAGTATGGCGATTGGCCGTGTATATCACTTTCTCAAGGCCTATAGATGGCTTGGACAAAACTCAAAACAGAACAAGCTTATGCGTCAGTTGTCGGACGTTCAGATCAAGATGCGGATGAAGGTCTCTGGTGACAAAAATGAAATTCGACAGCAATATATTCCTTCTTTATTCCCCCATTTAGTACAACAGTTGGTGGATGGTGGAACGGTTTGTGTTTCTATCCCTCTACACAAGCTCAACTCTCATATTCCTCTTGTAGGACGCTGTTGAGGACGTTATTGGTGTGATGGATCAATATTATCTTGGCCGAGAGGACTGGGACAGCATCGTCGAGCTCGGCGTCGGTCTGCACAAAGACGATATCGTGCTCAAGGGTATTCCAGCTAATGTGAAATCCGCATTCACTAGGAAGTGCAATGCGGGCGACCATCCCATTGCTTACCATAAGAGCGAATCTCTCGGCAAGGTGCCAAAGAAGTTGGCCTCGGCGGGGGAAAAGCCTGACTTGGAGGATGCGTTCGACATGGATGATGAAGTTGAGGTGTCGGATGATGAAAAGGAAAAGGCCAATAGCGATGATATTGAGGGCGATAGTCTCATCAAGAAACCCAAGAAGAAAGCGGTCAAGCCCAAGAAGTAGCTCAGTAGACGTATGCATTCGCGTAGCATGTAGGCGTAAATCCCTATTTCTTGATTCTTTGAGGAGTTTCGTCGACACGAACCTCTTTACATAAGTTTTGGAAAAAGTCGGATACGGTCGCAAATTATGAGCAATGCCAGTTTAAAGCAGTGAATTGCGGATGGAGTAGCTAATGCAGATGGAATGAAAGCTGGATTGGTGAACATAATTATGATAAGAAACCGCGTATTGCCCCTCCGACATTCAGAACATCCAGTCTGAAGGAACGCGCTGTTGAGTACTGCGAGCAAGCTCTCGAAAAAAGGTGTTTGCTTACAAGAATGTATCATGCCCCCAGACGCCGCCAAGCTCATAGTAGGACACCTGGTGGTTTCCTGCCATCCGAAGAGCATCGGCGGCCTCCCGTTGTTGCTCGACAGTGAAGAGGATATCACTTTGCACCCCCAAAATTAGCACGGGCGTCTCAGCAAGTGGACTCATCCCTTTAGCCAGTGAAGAAAGATAGGGCGGGGGATTGGTAGGCGGGGGATGTGACTTTGAGTGTGAAATCTTGCGTGGTATCGGTTCCTCGCAATCAGTTGACGGACCGCGTTTGAGACGGAGCTCTCGCAGAGCATCATCAGTCATGTCGAAGAGGTCCATAGCCTTTGAGATGTAGATGAGAGAATTGGCGTCGTATTTGAGGCAGAAAGATTCGCCCTGAAGGTTGATGAGGCCTAGCTGTCCAACAATGGGACCAGAGAATACACACCTGATGGTCAAGGTATGTTTCAATGGCGAAGTCGGGACATAATGCTGGTCTGCGGGGTATAGATGTGTCGACCACTGGTCGTAGCTGCCGGCCAAAGCGGGAGTCCCATTCAGGGCCCGAGCGATAGGTGATGGTCGCAATTTCTGTGTTTGTGCGTGAGCAGGAGGTTGAGCGGATTGGTGGATGGAGACGCACGTCGGGCTAGTTTCATTCCTGCATGTGGAGGAACGGCATCATAGTAGAAACCATTGTTCCAATTTGGGTCGGCCATGAGCACTAACCGGGGCATTAGTATAATCTAACATGTAGAGTGCAGGACGCACCAGAACGTTGTGCATATCTCATCGCAACTGCAGACGGCGAACTTCGCGCTGTCCCACTGATACTTGCCACCTTCCCGACACGCTTTGGATGTAGCCAACCTGCCGCTAGACTCTGCATTCCACCCATCGAACACCCTATGCTCGCATATAGCTTGTCGATACCTAGATGGTCGAGCAGGTGGAATTGCGCCCGAACCATATCGAACACAGAGAGGATGGGAAAATTGGTTCCATAGTGATGGCCCGTCGTGGGATCGATTGAGGATGGGCCCGTTGAACCATAGCATCCTCCGAGGACGTTTGTGCAGATCACGAAGTACTTGTCGGTGTCTATAGCTTTGGCTGGTCCAATGAATTTTTCCCACCATCCGTCGCTTGCGTTCAGGGAAGTTGATGCTGCATGCGAGCTGGCAGAAAGCCCGGTGTGAAGGAGAATAACATTGTCCTTTCGAGGTGATAGCGTTCCCCATGTTTCGTAGGCGATCTCGAATGAAGGCAATTCCGAGCCATAGGCCAAGCTCATTGGGGTTTTGTGGTGGTAAACATTGTAGGATGACGGATTTGGGCGTGCATATGCTGGCTCGGGTCCAGATTCCGATGTACCAGTCTTCAAAGGGGCGGTGTCTGATATTTTTCGAAGGATTCGTGACTCTCTGGCGGCGTGGGCGTCCACACAAGGGAAATTTGGCCGTGCACCTGTGGAAACTGCACGAGAAAGACGCCGTCGACAGGCTGGGACAAGGCGAGATGAGCCCAATTTGAGGGTAAACATGATAAATGATGTTGGGACCAGCTTTGTAACATGATGTCTCCTTGTTGGTCTGTCGGCATTGAGCGCATGAGGGAAGAATGGCGTGCGCGTATCACGTGGTGATGATATCCTTTTTCGGAATGACTAGGCTTTAAAAGCTGGGTCAACAAAGTGGATGGTCCCAAGAGCATAATTATCATGTACGAGTCAACACAATTGGACCCTGCTGTTGAGTTCAAAATGAAAAGCACGCTATGCATGTCTCTACTAACCGGAGACTCGGATTTGCGCAATCACATCGTGCTCTTAAATTGGCGGTTGCACGCAGCCGGTGAGAGAGTGAGTGAAATAGGGAGATTTTTTCCAGGAACCTCTGTCAGTGAAATAGAACAGAAAGACCTATCATTTTCCTTGCCTTTCATTTCTTCAACGCCACATTCCGGCTTTGACAGCTTACGTAAATTTACAGTGCTGAAAGAAGCCTAAGCCTGAATCTGCCCTCGAGCTCCTCACCATCAATGTCAGGCCACGATGGACACCAATCCTCAGACAGATGTTGAACAACGCCATAGCCTGGATTATATGCCTAGCATGTCCTCAATGGCCACTTCAGCTGATAACAGCGAATGCCATTCTATTCCCTCAATTGCAAGCACAGGATTGGATTCCATCTTATCGCTATCCTCTACACCGTCAAGTCCACCACGCCTGGGTCATCGAATTCGGAGTATCTCTCTGCTAGGGAAAATTCCGGCCAGCGTTAGTGCATCATGCATCATGATGGTCCTGACACACGAGGCTAACGCATGGCCTAAAGTTCTCGTCCCTCCTGCGCTCACACACGCCTGCGTCAAGACGTAACAGTTTGGTTTTTGAGGTGAACTTCATTGTTCAACGCTTGTGTGATGTTGCTCAAGGCCGCAGTCCGCCCAGTCCGCCAAAGTCTCCTTGACGGATTATGCCGATACCTCTCGAACGTACGACAGTACTACCCTCAAGGCCAGTGACATGTACACCCACAAAGATGAAGAACGCGCGTCAAGAAAACATAAGCAGGAGAATAGAGTATGTTTCATGCGCCACCGTATCCCTGCACGAGTGCATGTTGACATTCTGCCAGTTCTATCGCTTCTTGACAAGCTCACGTTCCCGGTCGCGCTCAAAGTCAGACCAGGCGACGGACGATGGCGCTCACTGTGACGAGAACTTGTCCCACTCTCGCCAGTCCAGCGTCTCCAAGCGCGCTCATCGTGACTCCGCCAAACATTCAACCCATACCGATTCTACTGTTCGTCCAATGTCATCCGCGACAAACACAACTGCACGAATACACCAGCCTAAACCTGTCCATCCGTTACCCTCCGCTAGTCCCCAAGCCCACTCCTCCCGCCCATCGACACCTTCCAAACCGATTTCGAGCACCCGTAAGAAATTACACAACATCTTCGGCATTCCCCTTACCGGACCTCGACGGACTGGCTCGCGCAAGTCGTCTATGAGCAGCACACGTGCCAATACACCCGAGCCGCGGGAACCACCGCCAATGCCCGAGGCGTCGGGAAGTTACTCGTCCAACAACGACCCAATATCTGCGCCTAGGAAGCCCAAACCGCCTTCAATCTCCATACAACGCTCCGAAAGTCAATCATCTCGGTCCCGGTGGAAAAATTCTACCTTTGATTCTACCGAGTCCTCTGTGTCCACCACTGCCTCTTCGCTTTCCAAACGCGATAGCCTCTCCAAATCGCAGAAGCCATTCGTCTGTGCGGAAATTTTCACTTTTTTTTGTATCACACTACTGACCTGTCTTGAAGCTCGTCCCGTCCCTTCTTCGCCCACCTTACCCACATCTCATTTGACGGAGGACAGCCGCCACTCAACAGCACCTCGACATCGTCGGGCACATCTGGTTCCCGAAACCTTGTCTCGGTCTCTCCCATCGTCCCCTGCTGCTGCATTCCAGACCTTCCATCTCGCACCTGATTCCAAACGTGCACCAGATCCTGTTTCCAGAGGCGCATACACAGCAGCAGCTCCACAGCGACCAGGAAGCACACCACCCAGACTACACCACCGCAAGAATTCGTTAGATATGCACCGTGAAATGTCCGTCGTTGACGAGGAACGGTCTATCTTAGATTCGGAGGCAGAAATGGGCGTAGGCAAACGGTCGGACGTGTCCTCGAGGCTGGGGCAACAATCGACCCGGTCGAAGATAAACCAAATGACCGCGCGGTCGACACGGCATGGTTCATTTGATTTTGAGCGACCTAGTTGGGGCTTTATGTCGAGGAGTGCAAGTAATGCGTCGTCCAGTGCGGGGGCTAGCGATGCGTGGCAGAGTGGAGACAAGCTGCCTCGAACACGCATGTCACCGAAGGCATCGACAAAGGACATGCCCACGGATAGACGCAATGGCCTGCGAACGCCTCCGCCTCAGCACTCCAGCCAGTCTGCCTCACTTTCGCACGGAAAGACTACTTCTGGAACTAGCAACGGGGCGACATCCAGCTGGGGCAGGTCAAGTGGACGCCGTGGCAAAGCGAGCGGTGTCGCTAAGCTCGTCACGATAGAACATGGTACATTCGCATTCGAACCTCCTGTGCCTTCTCCAGTGAGCTTTACACACGCCGACATGAGTGACATCGAGGACCCTTCGGAACGGCGCAGACGACGACGCAGGGAAGAGGACGGTATTGAGGAACGCTGGAGGGACTTGAATTCCAGCCATTCTGCTGTCACGTCTCTGGGTTTTCGGTCGGGTGAAAAGGGCCGATCCTTGGATCTCAATTTGGGTCTATCGTGGGTTCCGTCCAAGGTGCGGCAGGATGCACTGTTACCATCTTCGATGTTCCCTCTGGATAAGCGGAGTCAAAGCCATTCAGGCTCGTCTAGGTCTGGTGGTAGGATTGAAAATGGGCAGAATGGGAGAGATGGATCGAGTATAGGGAAAGACATAGCTGAGAAGTTTCGACTCGCGTTGGACCCGACTGGTTATTCTGCATTCAAGCGTTGTAAGTTTTGTTCTACTTGCAAGAGAACCTTTGAGGCTGATTTTCGTGTAGATGTTCACCAGTTCGACGCGCAGGAGATACCGTTTGACGGGCCAACGGGTATTGTCGCACGGGTGGAGCGCCTGCTGGAAAACTCAAGCAATCTGACTGACGACCGCAAACGGAGACTTGTTGACAATCTCGTACGAATCATTCTCCATAACACATGATCTATCTATGCACGCCTTTCACGCTCCTTCGGTGCCATTTCTCACTCCTTGACTCCCTGCTATTTACCGACGATTGGTTATTGTACACTGTATGCATTTACGTTAGTCTATGACTTGCTTCGAGGAGGTATTACCCTTCACTTATTTGGATTTACTTGTACGTCTCGCAATGCTTTCTTCATTTTTGATGCTCCTCTTGAATAGACATTCGATTAATGGGTCCCACTGTCCGCAAACATATAGTGTAGTAGAACTTGATACGAAAACAGGATAGATCTGAGTAAAGATTACGTGGCTGGACGAAGGGCGCGGAGTCGCTCTGCTAGCTTGTCATCCTCTTCGCCGACCTTCTCGCGAGGAGTGATGTCTGGGACTTTGTCAAGATCCTTGGAGGCAAGGTCATGCTGGAGCTCGATATTGGCCTCCTCTGCAGTCTGGCGTAGAAGACTGTCGATTTGGTCCTGAGGTGTCGAAACGGCGGTGGTGGCTGACATGGCATCCTCCATGTACGATGTCTGGACATCGAGATCAGAGAACTGAGATTCGAATTTATCCATCACGAGTGAAATCTAGGGAACGTTGAGGTCAATGACCACGAATTATACACAAAGAGACGCACCCGCTCAAGGTTCATACTTTCCATCGCCTTGTCCATTCCCTTTACGACGGAGGTCATGTTGCCTGTGACCTGGCGCATCGTTACCGCAGTTTCCACTCTGCTTGCCACGGCATCGATGCGGCTTGCCAAGCGCAGTAGACTGAGGGCTTCGCTCTTCTTGCGTATCGCATTCGAAGCATATATCCGCGCGCCGTCATTATTGCCTTGTTGAAGTGCCTTTGGATTCTTTGAACACGATGGGTTTGGGCTTGGATGGCATACGCACCTTCTTGAGCTTGGCCTTCTCAGTGCCCTCGTCCTTCCCTGCCTTCTTGGCCTGGCGATTCAACGATTTCGCAGTGAACTAGAGTTGCTGTGAGGGATGGGATAGAAGTCTGACGAGACCACCGTTACTTTGAGTTGGAATAACTGTTCTGTTGATATGAGTGTGGGTTAATCTGCACAAGACACCACCAAAAACGTACTCTCCAGGTTGCTCATGATGTGTTGATGGTGGTTGAGGGATAGTTGTCGGGCCGGAGTCCGTCAAGACTCACTCATTGACTACCTTTGACCGCCACCCATATTAGTCACTGGCCACCATGAACAGGATATTTGGATCATCCTCGAGCAAGAAACCGACGCCGTCCCTGCAAGATGCAATCAATTCGGCCAGTATACTAGCTGGTCGACATCTCCCAACCTCAATGACCGTGATCCCAACAGACGGACGCGCGCATGGAGTCGATTGAAGTCAAGATAAAGAAGCTGGATGCAGAACTTGGACGCTACAAAGAACAAATGGGAAAGATGAGACCGGGTCCGGGAAAGGTGCGCATCCTGCTCGACACTAGCCAATAGTTCTTGATGTTGTCACTAGACCGCGGTCCAACAGCGCGCACTGCGTACACTCAAGCAAAAGAAGATGTACGAGAATCAAATTTCTCAACTTGCACAACAGACATTCAACATGGAGTCGGCCGCGCTCACGACGGAGAACTTGCGAAACACGATGGCTACGGTTGATGCAATGAAAATAGCCAACAAGGAGATAAAGAAACAATATGGCAAGATTGATATCGACAAGATTGAGGTGGGCGCCGTGCGCATCGACCTCATGTTTGGCTCATGCAGTCTCTCAGGATATTCATTTCGAGATGGAAGACTTGCTTGAGCAAGCTAACGAAATCCAAGAAACGCTAGGGCGATCCTATGCCGTACCAGATGAACTGGACGAAGCCGATCTTGAAGCAGGCAAGCCGATGATAGTTGTCTAACAGGATCAGTCACTTACTACCGCATAGAATTGGATGCTTTACAACTTGAGGTGGAAGAAGACCCATCTTACTTGAATGACATGTCGAAAGCACCAGACTTCATCGACGAAGCACCTATCGAATACGGCGAACAATCGACCCCAGCACCCCACGAAGCTGTTAAGGCTACCTAGACTGACACCCCTTGCTTTCGAAATTGCATTGTGTTTCTAGTTCCAAGATTTTCATTGCCAAATGCTATTTTTCCAAGCTGATGGTTCTAACCATATCTCTTCTCCTCGCCCGTCTCGGCAAACCAGTCATCTGTCACCCTCGTCGAATCCGAGGGCGCAATGTTAATGATTGTCGACTTGCTCTGCGAATCTGAACCCATGTGAGACGTTTGGTAATTCGGGCAAAAGGGCAGCAACTTACAAGACTCGAACGCTTCGATGCCGTTCTCCCTTCCGATTCCACTTTCCTTCATACCGCCCCATGGCGAAGTAGGATCATTTCGGTGATGTGTGTTCACCCAGCAAAGGCCAGCCTCGATCTCCGCTGCAACGCGATGCGCTCTTGACAGATCCGACGTCCAAATACCAGCGCCTAATCCATACTTACACGCATTTGCTAACGCGATACCATCGACCTCGTCCTTGTTCACGTATCAGAGAAAGAACGTGTAAAAAGTGCATAACATGCCTTGAAGGACTTGACGACGACGACCGGCCCAAACACCTCTTCTTCCCATAGTTCATCTGTGATCTCGACGTCTCCTACCACAGTTGGTGGAAAGAACGCTCCCTTGGAGAAGTCCGTGTCGTCCAGGTCAGATAAGCCAGCCATGCGCTGGCCGCCAATTATGACAGTACCCTTTGTCCGCGACATCATTGCTTCTATGCGTTGCAGGCTGGTCGGTGAGATTACTGTGCCCATTGTCGACTGTGGGTTCAATGCTATCATGGAAATCAGCCGCTAGGTGCAGAATGTGTACATGGCGATATAGACATACGATTACCCATTCTTCTGCGTATGCTTCCCACTTTCTCAATGAAGAGCTTCATAAACGATTCGTAAATGCCTTCCTGGATTATCAGGCGTGTGCCAGAGACGCAGGTCTGTCCGGATGCAACGAATGCTGCAAAGGCAGCGCCGTTCACGGCCGAGACAAGGTCAGCGTCGTCAAAGATGACGATAGGCGCCTATAACATGAAATCAGCATTGTTTTTGACTTGTGTACAACTTGTGCAATACCTTGCCGCCTAACTCTGCGGTGAAGGCAGCAAGGTTAGAGCCCACAATGGCACCCATAACACGTCCAGTATTTGTTCCAGCCTAATCATTGATAGGTAATTTGCTGACCGAGGAACTCAACCAATCTTACCGTCACGTCGACCTTGCGTATCGAAGGGTTGCTAATAATCGACTTTCCAGTCGTGGCACCGAAACCAGGCAAGACGGTGAGTACACCCTCCGGGACTTTCTAGCAGTGAGCGTGTATTATCACTGAGAGGCAACAATCAAACCGCCAGCTTCCTGAGCCATCTTGGCAAATTCTAGGACCGTAATTGGCGCCCACTGTTCGCAATTGTTATTACAAGTCCCAGAGAGACAGAAGGACAGTACTTCAGACGGTTTGACGATGACACTGTTTCCTGCGGCCAACGCTGGAGCAATCTTTTTGACAGCAATGAGGAGTGGATGATTGAAGGGCTGAGAGTGTGGGATATATCGTGAATACACATTTGTCGCATTTTGCTGGGGCAAACTCACAGTGATCTGAGCCACAACACCCAGCGGAACGCGCTGAACATAGTTTAGGAGCTTTCCTTGAGTTGGTGCAACAAAATCTTGCCGCGTCCGAAGAAGGGCGGCATAGTAGTCTCTAGTTGGAAATGAATCAGGCAAATCGAGCTCGTGAATGGCATTGAACACACATCCACTCCGGGAGCCTCCCTAACTGGGCACGCATCTCTCGTATGGTTCTTCCGGTCTGCAAACATTCTATCGTTGTCATCTCTGGAAGACGCGCTTCGAGAATACGAGCAAGGTTCCCGAGGGTCTTTGCACGCGAGAATGTGGATGCTTTGGACCAGGCTCCAGAGTCAAATACCTCTTGTGCGCGCTGGATAGACGCATCAACGTCTGATTGCCCAGCAGCGTGCACCCTACAATAAATGACGGTTAGGGTGGAATGCTGTGATCGCCAGAGCGGAGGTCAACAGACTGGCAGAGTTTGGACCCATCAGCAGGGTTATACACAGTGAATCTGTTTTGTATTCAGTGAGTGTTCCAGAACAAGAGAGCAGGCAAACTCTTCAACACCGTCACCACCGCTTTGTGAGCCTAGTGGTGGATATAATCCATACTGTGTCGCGTGGTACATCCTCTGGGCCTATCACGGATGAGCGTGCCAGCGTTGTGAGCGTAGGAGAGTCCCACAAAATGAGTGGCCGTCCTAGTCGCCAGCATTTCTCCTTGCTCTGACTTTTTCTACAAACCGGCTACGCTTGGCCACGATAGTATTAGACAGAAGGCTGGTCCTCGTGGATCGTTATCATTTATCATGACCCGGCAGGCACACTGATGACCAGGTTGAACATCCACGATATCATGACCGTGCACAAGCTAATGCACAGGTAAGTGTTGATTATCCGAGTCGCTGTCTTCGGCGCAAAGCAGTTATGGCCTCAAGACATGGCAGAGCGCTCGTTCAGTGATGGTGCACATTTCTGACATATCATACATATTACATATATCTTTGACAGTGAATGAGACAAAAGGGCCAGAAGCAGAGCCAACTTCAATCCAACCTCATTGTCTTCAGTTCCACACTTATTGTTGAAGGAATTTGAATTCCAGCGCCGGACCGGGGCAAAACGCGTCGCGTCTAACACGTTTGTCACGTGCGTCGATCAATAGACCCGAATCAAGGACAAGATCGAGAGCAGGTCCACATTGCTTCACTCATCACCGTCACTAGCTCGAATAGCTCGCCGACTTAGAGTCGCTCTATCCTCGATAAACCTCTCCTTGGTGTCTCATACGATTTCCAATGTCGACAGACGCACCACGGCGCTCTGCCAGGGCGGCAGCCAAGCCGGCCGCCCCGCCTCCTGCTCCCAAACCCAAGGCCAAAGCAGCTGCTCCAAAGTCCAAGACGGCGGCCACAAAACCGAAATCGAAAAAGCGTGCTTCTCCAGACGCTGAAGAAGAGGATGAGCACTCCACAAAACGCAGCAAAAGCGAGGACTCTGAAGAGGCGCCTGCACCGAAACCCAAGGCCAAAAAAGAACCGCCTGCGAAGAAACCAGCACCAGTCCACGTTCAAACGAAACCTTATCTCAACCCTCTCCCCTCTCCACCCGAACATCAACGCCCTGGCTTGCAGCTCTTTGCATGGGGTGCTGGCAATTTTGGCCAATTCGGTATGGGCCCGGATGTGTTATGTGAGATCGACAAACCCAAGAAGCATCCGTGGGCGGAGGAGCAAATGACGAAGGGAACCTTCGGCTCAGAGGGCGCAGGTCTCGAATCCGCTGCTGCTGGTGGCATGCATAGTCTGTTCATCGACGAGGCTGGCACGGTACGTTGGTCCTCATTTTTTCACGATTTTTTACCAAACATGCATACAGGTCTGGTCATGCGGTCTCAACGATGATGCCGCTCTGGGAAGAGATACTGCTCAAGTTCCTGATCCCGAAAAACCAGACGCTTTCCTCGACGTTGACGAATTGACGGCCTGGCCTCACCCTCTCCAGTCTCTCAAGGACGAGAACTTTCGGGCTGTACAAGTTGTTGCTGGGGATAGTATTTGCGCCGCCGTCAGTGCTGAAGGCGAGCTACGTGTCTGGGGGTCGTTTCGCGTGAGTACCTGCCGATTTGTTTTTCCAGCTCCCTAATGACATCTGGTTAGGTAAATGAAGGATCCCTCGGGTTCGCCAGCGGCCTGCGCCACCAATTCCAACCTGTACCCATCAATCTCGAGCTCAGCCACAAGCCAGGGGATGCAGAGAAAGTGGCTTCCCTTGCATCCGGAGGAAACCATGTTATCGTCTTGACCACACACGGCAACATCTACTCTTGGGGGGCAGGTGAACAGGCGCAACTTGGCCGCAGAGTTCTCGAGCGTCGCAAGATTCACGGCACAGTACCGGAGAAGGTCACGCTCGGTACTCGCGGACGCAAGGGCAAAATCGTTGGCGCCGGCATGTACCACTCATTTGCCGTTGACCACGACGGTGAGGTTTGGGGCTGGGGTCTGAACACGATGGGTCAGCTAGGGACCGGCCATACATCCGAGAACGACTCTGTCGTGCAGCTGCCCAAGAAGGTGACCGGCCTCAGCCCGAAGGAGCTCGGTGGCGCCAGTGTCGTTCAGATCGCTGGAGGGGAACATCATTCCCTTTTCCTCACTTCGAACGGCAAGGTCTATGCATGTGGTCGGTCCAATGCTGGACAATTGGGACTCCCTGCGGATGCAATGAAAAATGCTCCGAACGACGACTTTCTCCCAGAACCAATCCATGTGCCATTCCCTGATGACGAAGAGGACGACCCAGTTGTCTACATATCGGTTGGGACACACAACAACCTCGCTGTGACCAGCGACGGGGCAATGTATTGCTGGGGACAGGGCACCCAGGGCGAACTTGGTGTTCCAGACGTTGAAGTAAGAACACCTCGCGTTGTTGTGCGAAGGGAAGGTGGCTCTTGGGCTGCCGTTCAGGTCGCATGTGGCGGCCAACACACTCTCGGGCTTTTCCGCAAGAAGTAAGTGCGGTTGCCTCAAGATTCCTGAAATTTCATTTCGAGTACATGCACTCTATCCTCTACTCAAGTTGATACATACAGTAAGTATCAATGTGATAATGAATACATACCTATATCACTCAACACTGACTCACTACAACGTTCTTGTCTTCAGTCTTAGTCACTTTGCTACCTTGACTGATGAGTGAAACCCATCCACTGTAGTGTTAATAAACGAAGAATTGGAATGTGCAACACCAACCTTTCTCAGTGTGGGTGCTTTATCTGCCCAGCATGCCAGCAAAGTGGAGAGCAGAGCAGATGAAAGGAAGAAGTGTTTGTTGGCATTTAGCCTGGCGTAGTAGACAGTGGCAGAGAGTTGGTCACTGCCTTCTTCTAGGTTTCGCGGTTTTCCCGTTGAGTCTGAGGGATCGACATTACCTATATTTTCAAACGCTCACTAGCAAGTTTGCGTTAGATTGACCGATCAAATTGATCATCTTTCACTGCTGATTCAGTCGCTCATTGTCCTCTTAGTGTCGTAAACGTTGGCAAGCTCAAGCTAGTTATGCACGGTAAGCTTACGAGATGGAAAACATCTCCCCTTGTCAAATATACGGTTGAATTCACAAATATCACCACCTAAAGCGCTACATCGTGTAAGTCTCGGACAAGCGACGTACAATGTACGCCTCGGTCTGTACAGGGGGGTATTTTGCCTCTGCACCACAGTTGGGCAGACACGCAATCTCGGCATCGAAGTTTGGGTTGGAGAAGAAAGCGATGGACTGGCGGGCCGGGGTCACCTCCTCAGTCTCGCTTATGGCGTGGGCGGGCGGTGCGACGACGCGATGAAGCGTTGAGCGAAGCACATCGTTGCTCCAGCGAGAAAGTAAGTCGCCAACATTGATGACGATAGTCCCGGGCTGGAAACCTCGAAGTCAGCGATACAATCATTGGGGTTGAAGTGTAAAACAACGCACAATAGGTGTAGCAGGGTGGTAGATGCCAGTGCCCGGTTCTTGAACTTCCAAGCCACCTACAGAGTCTTGTAACAGAAGTGTCAACGTTCCATAGTCTGTGAAGGAGAATGTTGGACATCAGCGAATCCGTTTGTTCCCAGTGGGAGCTGAGCGCACCGCTATGGGCACCAGCACGCGCTTGGTCGACACCATTGAGCTTCTCACGAAGGATGGGTGGGTATGAGAGAAGGCGAAGGTTATGGCACTGCTTGTCAATTTTGTCATCGAAGAAAGTCTCCTCGAGGTCCAATCCAAGGGCGATGGAACGCATGAGCTCGAAGTGGAGGTTATGGCAGGTCTGCAAAAGCGGCGCTCGTAATCCAAAATTCCAAGGCCACAAGGTGAGCGCATCCCACCTTGAAGAAGTCCAACATTGTGCTTTTAAATGCTGGTGCGACGGACTCCTCCGGCCACATATTTTTCCACTCAGAATCCCAATCACGACCAATCTCCATCGTCTCTTTGAAATCCGGCGACTTGTTGCGGAGGGCAGCAATTTCATCGGCATTCGTTGCTTGAGTTACACGTTCACGACCAATACGCACGTATCCTCGGTTTGACCGTGGATCCTCCCAGGCAAGAGTTTCCTAAGTTTTTATTGGAATTAGTGGAAAACCATCAAAGCGGTATCAAGGATGGCCTACCTTGACCTCATTAGGGAGGCTGAAGAATTCGGCACTCTAACAAAAACCATCAGGACTGAATCAAGATTGCCGTTCATTTCTGAGACCTTCTTGAACGCATTTTGAACTTTCTCTACCCAGCCATCAGGATAAGAGATTGAAGTGCATAGTAAAAGAAGTTGTGACTCGCCAGCCGGGATCCCATGTTGACTGACATAGATAAACCCACTGGTCTTGAAGGCGTCTACGATGGCGCGCGCCGTTTCCTGTTTCTCTTGTGTCGACTTGGATGCACGATACTTTGCAAAATCAATGACAGGAATTTTGAAACCGCTGCTTGCGTTTTGCACGGTGGCAAACGAGCGGCATCCTAGAGTACGCGATACCCGTGCGCGACCGAATGAACGGCCAATATACATGGAGAATGTGGTGGTATGAAGTGAAGCTAATCTTAGTCTATATGCCACTCTGTGCCTTAGTCAACAGCCGGGCAGACAGTGAAGATAGTGGATGTCTTGGCTTATCGACGACCGCCGGAGGGCGCCCATGCGCCATGCGTCCAAATTGGTCTGGACCTGGACACAATGCGTATTTCGGGCCTACATGACATGACAATTCAGATAATGAAGTACTTGTGCTTATAGTGGCAATAGTGCTCTGACAGCATCGGCTACTTAAACGTATACGAATATTTAGGTCTGAATCCTATGCTCGGGAGTACCCTAGCATGCTCGGTGAACGCAGCCGTCTGAAGAGATTCAACATTGTTTGCCCACCCTCTGGGCCCCATCTTGACGACGTTAATGCTAACATAGACAGAAAATTCAGAAAAAACGCACTCTCCAGCAGAGACTTCTTGGCAACATCGCTCGAACTCGGCGGATGCGTTGACTTCTTCCCACTTATCCACGACATAGTTCTAGGGCCGTTGAGAAAGACACGAAGCTGAAGGGATTCGCGTACCTCAACCAAACCATGAACTTCTTCCCAGGCGGATGTAGCTAGAAGCAAAGCAAAGCCTGTATGAGGTGTCAACGTTGCGAGCATATGATCCAAGGCCAAGTTGGCCAGTGTTGGCATCCCGTATCGATGAGCAACTTGGTACATGGACAAGGCGGATGCGGGTGTGGGCGCAGGCGTCGGGTGGACATGCGGGTCCGCTGAATGCGCCTGTCTTGGGCGCTGTGCGTGCGGAGAAACAGGATAATGTGTGGCCGGGAAATTCTGTCCTGCAGGAGGTATAGGAACGGCACTGGGTTTAGGCCGATTGGAAGAGCTGCTACCGGCGGGAGCGCTGACCTGAGCAGGTCGGCGCGCCGATGAAGACATAGTCGCTTGAGACGCGGAGCGCGCTGTCCCACCAGAAGGCGTAGTTAATGTGGATGCCTTCGCAGGTGTGGAAGGCTGCGATGGCCGCGGAGGTGCATGAGGGCCTTGTGCTGACGAGCTCCTAGAGTGTATGCTCTCTCCACTCGTGGCACTAAAACCATCATGAGGGTCTTCCGTCTGGTTTACTTTGCGGAACGTCTTCCAATCCCATTCTCCTCCTTCAGTTCGAAGCCAACGAGCACTCCATCCAGCACCAATACCCTCCACAGCCAGGCGGGGATCGTCATTCTCTTTAAACAACAACCAGTTTGCACTGATGTTTTTGTGAGTGCTGAAAACGGCTGATTGTAAACCGAACGCACTAGCAATATTTGAGCAACCAATACACGGTCTCAAAGTCTGCATCTTCAACGACTATGGTGAATAACTTTCTGTCGCTGTGGGAGCTTTGATTCTCCGCGAACGAGGAAGCGAGCATTGCGGCAAAATAATCCGAACGCTTGGTGAGAATATCTGAATGAGCATAGATTATACGTTTTCGAGCTGTCGCTCGAGGTGACAGAGGCGCATGCGAGGTAGGTGATACCACCTCCTCTGAATCTTCAAGTCGAGGAGAACCGACAGATCCAGCCGAGAGACGCTCCAAACAGACAAATCTGACATCACCAGTATCTGTTCGCGATGTTAGCCCGAGTCTTTAGGGAGCGAAGGAAACAAACTTGGGTTATCCAGAGACGCCTCGAGCCCATCCAGCAGGTCTTTCGGGACGTAATACGCTGAGGGATGAGACGGAAAGAGCGGACCCAAAGGTGTGTGAATCTGTACAGATATCACAAATGAATCGGTTTCCTTGATGCGAGGATTATCGAGAAGAGTCGAGAGAGATGGTAAAGAGCACGCTGTATCACGGTTATTGGCAGCTCAGATAATACTAAGTGTGCACATACCCCACACTTCGCTTTCTTGGCGGAAGGACCAATCGTTCTCCCAGAATTCCCATACCCAGTCCGGCCGTGCGCCGCGTTGATGCGTCTCGCACTTGATTCCGGCCATCATAGAGGCAGAGAGCTCATAATCTGAGTGTGCAAAGTCGAGGGCGAGCGATGTGATATAGAGAGAAAGGAATCTTGGATCAGCGGCTTCGTTGTGGGTACGCGCTACTGATGGTGGTTAACAATATCCAGTCTGAGGTCCAGCAACCGCAACAAACCTATTTCGAGCTTGAACTAGAGGATGCTTAGCGAGCACGAGGAGCATGGTGATTGCTGCACGCACCTTGTTATCACCCATCATGGGCGACTGCTTGAGTATGTCAAAGTCATCATCGTTGTGTGTGGTGGGCTGCTCGCCCTCGAGATGGTCTCTCAGCTTTTGGAGGTCCCGGACAATCCATTCGAATCCCTATGGCAGATGAGATGAAATGTCTTTTCTTTGACAATGTGTCTGCAACGCACGAGGAATGTCCACTGCCGCGTACTCTCATCGACCACGGGTGCGTACCCCATCGTCGAACCTGTATTATGCCTGGCGAGGTGTGATGGGCCCGGACTTGGACTGATTATTCTTCTAGAGTCCCAGGAGGGCGATGGGCTGATGCCTTGAATGGGGGTGCTGAGCGAGCTGCTGTTGCTGCGGTGGGCGGCGTTGTGCGGTGCAGGGCTCCAGGGCCACTGTGGTCGTGAGAGAGCGGAGGCGCGACCGGGAGACGACGAGAAGGGATGAAGGTCGGGTGTCGCCATTAACAAACCACGTTGGTGGTTAATGGCTGGAGTTGATGACAGGAGCCGTAGTCCGGCATCGATGAAAACCGCCTGCCGAGGACTGTATTGCAGATGCCGACGTGCCCCAGCATAAGTTAAAGAACAAGATTTGGCAGTGAGCGACCTGTGAGCGACTCTGGAGCAACCTGTCCAATTTCGAGCAACAGCGACAGCGACAGCGACAACGGTGGACTGCACCAGCACGTGATGGCGTTGAGTGAACCCTAACCTAGAGTAATCTCTCAGTCAATGACGCTCACACTGGAGGCGTTGCCCGTGGAACTCGTTGCTGAAATTCTCAGCAACCTCGACCTCAAGACACTCGTCACAATCTCGTATTTGTCGCGCAGTCTGCATGCAATATGCTCAGATTCATCCTTGAATCCGTGGCGACGTCCCATCCTTCGCAATCTGCTCTCCCCTCCGTACGAAGAGTGCATGAAGCACCTGAGTGTGCGGTCCACTGTGCCACGAATAAATCGGATAGAAATACTTTCTCTTGCCGATTCTTCTTTCCTTCTTTTCGACAGCACTCTTCCCAATCTGCGGTCAACAGACTGGGAAGAGTGCTTCAGTCGACGGTTCCTTCCAGGATGGAAAAAGTGGCGCAAGGATTCATCATGGAAGGAAACGTTCATGAAGTACGCCTCTGCCAGACTGCGAACCATACCACACATGCTCATGCTTCGCAGAGTAATGCATCGTGTCTGGCATCGTAGTCAGACCTCCTGCACTGTTGACGAGTCATGGACCAAGTACATTCCTTCGTGTTCCCGAGTCAGAGCTTTGGTTCACAGAACGAAGATACATCGTTATCAACCGGAATGGGTCAGCCAACCAGCTTGACGCCTCCTCGCGCATCTTCAATCCTATTGCTCTATTCAATGAACTCAAGTAAACAGTTGCGGCTCTGTGTCTACCGTGTACTAATGTGCCTCGTCGTCAGACTTCAACAGAATCTCATGCACCTCGAGACTCGCGCGCGTGTACGTCCATCTTAGAAGGTAACAATCGACCATGCATCTCATACAACATAGCTCGTTCTTTGCTTGGCCGACGTCCGAATATTAGCCTTCGGGACGCTGAACCATCCACGGAGTACGCTCATGGTCAATCCAAACGCCCACGCCCTCCTGCATCCTCCTGGAATAGAAAAGACTCATTTTGGGCGTCCCGCGTCGCGGCTTCACTTACCTATTGCCGACCATGGTGTCTATCCAATGACTGAAGGTCATTCCAACAGTATGTTCGCTCCATACATATCTTGCTTTGGCTGTGCCTCACTTGGTTCTAGCTGCAATGTATCATCCTTTCGACTACGACGTTCTGACCCATCCTGCCCCGGCTCCTGGATCTCATTCAGCATACCCGTTCTACACACCGGGTGGTAAAGACAAAAGATGGCTTGACGACGAAGACGGCCTTTGCTGGGTCGGGAGCCTCATGTTGGGTTTTTGTGTGTCCATTGTCATACGTGGCTAATTCATCGGCAGGCTTGTCGCCCAAATCCTAACACCAAAGACATACGAAACGACACCGGAACTCGTCCCACTCCAGGACCTTGATCTGGTTGTTGGCCCCGGAAGGCTACAATATACATCGTTCACTTGGAGTGACCTCGATGCAATTGCTCCTTGGTTAGAAGAGAGAATAACGACAAAAATCGACGGGCCAGGACTTGGTATCTAGTGACATGGCTTTGTGGGGCAGCTTGAACGCCCAAACGATTATTGTTACTCATGCCTGTTCGGTGATATCAGCGCACTGCCTGTCGACGATGGGACCCTGGTGTGTCCTATTGTAGGACAGAGACACACGTGCTCCGGCCTGTCTCTTAGTGATCACAGAGTGAGACATACAAAACGGAGTGCTTTCTAGATCTCGATCTTTTCATTGTTCGCTCTATTGCGGCTAGTTTGTTCCCGGCGGCTCGGCGGGCTCAAGCGCTGTAACAATGTAAACAATAACATACGGGTCAGAGTAAGTATGCATCGATCAATAAATCTCCCATAAATCTATATAAGAGCCGACAAAGTGGTGCAAAGACTCATTTCCTTCTATCTCTTTTCAACTTCTCTTATATACCTCCGTTGCTGGACAACATTTACGAGCCACTTCCTACCCAATTCCTCCTTCTACGACACCCGAATTCTTTTATAATGGTACGAATGTCGTCTTTCCAGTCTTTTTATGTCTGACTTTGTATCCAGCGCTCAGGTCCTACTTTGAAGCATTCGGTGAACGGCGAGAGGAGATTTATATGCACTCATGTTAATTGTGGGAAGAGATTCTCGCAGAGGGCGGGTCTGACGACTCACTGGAACATACAGTACGTTCATCACATTTGCGGTCTTCGTCAGTCAGCTAATGCCGACCGTAGCACTAAGGAGAAGCCCCATGCCTGCAGGGTACAAGGATGTGATTTCAGTTTTGGCGACCCATCGTCTCGCGGCCGCCACGAGCGCGAAAGACATCAAAATGGCCGTTTTGTTTGTCCTTTCCTAAGTGCGGGCTGTGATACATCGTGCGTGCTTTGTAGGCTCTATTATCTCAACACTAACATGCCACAGAATCAAGCGTCGCCCTCAATTCATTCGCCATCTCCGCGAGCGGCACTTTGTACCAGAAAGCTACGTCGATTCGGACGAGTACATCCGGGCGCAGTGGGCTGGCTCCGACCCAGCCCCTGGCACCCGCGGTTACCCACGCTCCCGAGCATCGACTCTTCGTACTCAGGCCGTCGAACCGACTCTTTTCATGAACCAGCTGTCTGGTATGACCCATCCTTTTGTCTTCCATCTCATGTTACTGACGCGACTATTAGATCACGTTCCCATTCCCACCATCACGACTTCGTACTTCAAAACTGAATGTGCGTACATTGTCCAGTGTTAGGCGTATATTCGCTGACCCCTCAATTCACAGACGACCACCCGCACACTTACGATTATCCCGGCGTGAACAATGATGCTGGCCCTTCCACCAATTACGACCCCACCGCGACCATTGACCCACAACAGCTCAACTTTGGGCAGTTGTATTATTTCCCGCCTGAGGCATCGATGCCCGCCTTGGAAACGACGACCTCCGACCCGGCGCACCTTTCGATTCCGTCCCTCTACCCATCACGAGGAGATACCCCGATTTTATCTTACTCTGCCAGTGCCTCCCCCATACCTGCCGCTGAGTTTTTGCCGACACCATCTCCTCCGCCAATGTTCAACGGGTTGGATGAGAACTTTGCTGTGGCAGACACCGAATTTGATATCTTCGGGAATCTTCCTACATTTGATCCTCTCCCGGTCAAAAGGGAGCCAACGCCTGGGGAACTACAATGGGAAAGCCTTTGGGATTATTCTCATACAGCTACTGGCGGATTCTGAGAATCTGGCTGACTAGCATGATCACGATGACGACCCTCTTTTTGTATATACTAATACCGTGACTTGAACATTGCCTTGATGGACATCATATCCTGTCTTTACCGTATGGACCACTATAATTATTGATTGTATTTTTAACAAATTTTCTTGAATATGTCGCGTATAAAACGATGCTGTGCATACATGTTCCCCAGTCTACACCTTGAAAGGCCACGGACTTGTTAGGCGCGTGTCGAGCAATCATTTGTTAGAGTCAAGCTCATGTCGACCGAGCTCTCCCCATTTTCGTCACACAAAAGGGAAACAATAGCAGTCGTTGGTGGTTACATAGAATGCCTGGCATGCAACGTACAACAGAAATTGGATGTGGGCTAGTGCGTTTGGTAAGCTACAGTGAAGATGATCCCAGTACAGACAGTAAATAATCGTTTGAGAACGTGTGTGGTGTATAGCAGGTTGGATAACTTGTTAAGGTGCAAGTGGTATGTTTCTCTGGGTATAGGATGTGTTTAACGAAATACAGTGTCATGAGCGCTTTGTCCTGGTCCGTGACTTTGGCCGCGAACTTGAGCGCTTGGGAGCGGAATTTTTGGAAGATTGAGAAGTCTTTGAGTTAGTGCTGTTGCGCGTAATTCGAGGATTCGGCGGCCGTGCTCTGGTACGCGGGCGGTTGGTGGGCGGCTCGTCTGGATGGGCAGTGGGAGAAGGACGCTTGCGAAGATTATATCGGGGTGCAGGTGACGCTGGGCGGGGTGAAGGTGATGTAATAGACAGAGGAGGCGTTGTTAGTCGTGAGAGAGGAGTGCTGGTGCGTGAGTCATGGACTTGCAGTTTGTCGGCAGCGATGTCGGGAGCGGGAGCAAGCTCAGGTAAGGGATGACAGTCCATACGGTCATCCGGCACCTGCGAAAAACCGTCGTCAAACGCGAAGGGTTCCGGACCAGCCGACTGTGACTCTGGTAGTTGGGAGGCCGGCTGAGAGAGCACATCCTCGAGCCACTGTGTTGAGCCATGAGGTGTGATGAGAGGCGTCCCAACGTCGACTTCTGACTCCTGAGAGGCGAGTGGTTGAGATTGTGGGTAATCCCAGTCGTCGTACATATGGGGTTCCACAGGGCCCTGCAATGATGACTGAGTCCAAGTGCCATTGGCGATGCCATCTCGCCGAGTGAGGTTTAGTCGGTCAAGCGTAGGCTCGTCGACAGTGCACATCGATGGGGTCGGTGTGCTCATCTCAATATCATCGTCTGAGTTAGCGTCGTCTTGAAAAAGAGCTCGTGGTTGGAAGAATAGTGGATGGGTCGGAACTCTCGAGATGTACGCTTCAGCACTCCAAGGTGAGCGTTCGTACGCAAAATCGCGAACTTTGATCCTAATGGCAGCGAGCTCTATCGGATTAAGAGGCGCGACGTTGGGAGAAGGCTGCCGGCGGATTGGAGAAGGAGCTAGGGCGATGATAGTTTCTAGTCGGGTGGAAGCACCAACCTTGTCATGAGTGAGAAAGATAAATTAGCTTGAAAAAGAGATAACACACCAATGTCCTTGACACTGACCTCTTGGGTGTCGGGCAGGCTAATACAAGTGTGTTGTGTGGCACTAACAGACCTGTGCAGGTCTCAAGCGTCTGTGACATGGTGGTGGACAGGGAGAGAGTTGTGGACAGAGGGCCACTCTGGGTCCAACTGTTTCTAGCAGTTGGCAAGCAGAGTCTTGAAGGAAAATGGCCCGGCGGGTTCGAGGATGAGAGCAGAACAATAAGATCCGCCATGTGGCCCTCGGGGCGGAGTCATTAGTGACTAATCACGTGGGTGTCTCCGGTCCGAGCATCGCGAGCTCCGAATCTTCCTTGACGCCGAGCATGTTGCGCAACGTCTGGAAGCCAGTCGCCGCCAGCGTGGTCACCGGTGCTCCAGCGTACTACCTCTACTCAACCTGGAAAACTCGCGAAACATTCGAGCTCCCGATTCGTGTTCGCCAGGCCGATGGCTCTGTTGGAATGTCGACCAAAACTATTCCACTGCTCACTCTGGATGAAGTCAACGTCCGCCTGAACGAGCGCGCGACGGCAGAATCAATCCTGCGGCCAAATGGGATCAAATGGAACTACGCGAACGCATCCTTGCCGTCGAACAACCCCATCGAAGACGCACACAGCAAGGAAATTGTCGCACGCGACGCGACTGACCCGTCCAAACCAGGAGATTTCGCCTTCTTCGCAATGTTCGATGGACACGGTGGCTATGAGACATCCTCTCTGCTCTCGCAAATCCTCATAAAGGCGGTCTCCCTGGAGCTCTCAAAACTCATTGCTGCGCCTACTCCTTCTCTCGCAGGCCGGGCCACATCCCTCTTTTCTGCAGCTTCAGCTCCTTCTAATGACCCTGCTCGTGTTGCCGACGCAATCAAACTCGCGTTCACCAACCTTGACTGGGAACTTATCAACGCCCCACTCCGCATTATCGCTCAAAATATAGACGAGGAGTCCCGGAAGAAGAAGCTCATTCCTGATTTGAGCCAGCATCCCCTTGCCATGAAGGTTGTCGAACCAGCCATTTCTGGTGAATTTTCCCTGTACACTCACGTCTTCCATCCACCTTTGTGACATCCACGAGTCCGCGTATTAACTTGGCCTCAGGAAGCTGCGCTCTAATGGCCATATTCGATACCGTTCACGAGGATTTATACGTAGCCTGCACCGGAGATGCGCGCGCGGTTGGTGGCGCTTATTCAGATGGACAATGGTCCATCGACGTACTCTCAGAAGACCAGACAGGCCGCAACCCCAAGGAAAAGGCCAGGTCAGTAAAACATGACGGTCGCCCTGCAACGAGTCACCTAACGCGCGAGTCAGGATGCAAGCAGAGCACCCTGCGGATGAGGCCGAAAATGTCATTCGTCGAGGCCGTGTCTTGGGCGGACTCGAGCCGACAAGGGCATTTGGAGATGCAAGGTACAAGTGGCCTAGGGAAATCCACGAACTGTGAGTACGAGTCACTTTATGTAGAGCATTCACCCACACGATACCACAGGATCAGCAACGTCTTCATGAAGGGCGCGGGCAGGGAGTTGCGCCCCCAGCCAAGTGCCTTGAAGACTCCGCCCTATGTTACTGCTAAGCCAGAGGTATAGTGCTGCGGTTTTTAGTGCGACCAATTCGTTGATGACAAGCCGTTTTGCAGATCGAACACCGGAAGGTCTCTTTTCGAGCGGGCACATCCTCGTTCTGTGTCCTTGCTACTGATGGTCTTTGGGACGAGCTGAGGTACCGTGTATCTTTCACGCCTTCGTTCTCCACCAACACACCGTCTCAGTTCTGAAGAAGTGGCCCAATTGGTTATTTTGCACCTTGCGGGAAAGAAGGGCGATGTTCCTCGTGCAGAACTATCTGCTTTGGTCCCTACGACCGCAACAAACGCCACCATACAAGGGAAAGACGCACGGCGGCAGCGTAAATCCGGTTCTTGGGCATTCCAAGATGATAACGTTGCAGTGCATCTCATTCGGAACGCGCTGGGTGGCGGGGACGAAGCAGAGCTGCGTCAACTTGTGTCGATTCCAGGTGTGTAACAAACGAATACTTCTGTTGCCACTCACAAACATGGAAACAGCGCCGTTGTCCCGCAGGCATCGTGATGATATTACTGTGACTGTCGTGTGGTGGGAGGGTGATAAAGAGCAAAGTGTGAAAGCAAAGTTGTAGTTACGCGGAGTGGTGTGAATGTGAATGAGTAGTTGCCGTTGGCGGCCGTGCCATTGTCTTCTTGCTCGGACAGAGCCGCTCACGGACGGAAGGCCGGTTCAGTTTTGCATTCCCGGAACGCGTCGGTCAGAGGACGCAAATAATATGGAGTTGAAGTGCTGGCATGTCGGCAGAAAAGGTCTAGATGCGGCCTGGTCATGAAGCGACGAAAGGATCAAGTTTCTCATTTGTATGACTATTAGCAGAGATAACCAATAAAAGCCACGAGATCGGCAGTATGTGTAGTATATAAAGTCACGCCGCGTGTGGAGAACGAGCCTTGGAGACCACCTTGACCGCTACCACCACCATCCTGCACGAGCATCAGTTCTCGTACCGCGCCGACGCGAATTTGCAACATGACGATGGCGGTGTTTGATAGCGGCCTTCCCGCCAAAGACTCTGCCCATAACAATCACGACTCGCTGGAATACTTGTGCAGCGTCCTTGGATACAGCATTCGCAGCTTCGAGGATTGTTCTGAACTCCCGTCTCCGTCTCCGCTCGACGAGGTCTTCGGTCATAGAGCTCAGCGACATCATACAGATCCGAAGCGGGAATCCGTTACAACCTCCGCTACAACGAGCGTGACACCATCTATGTCCGCTTCTTGCTCTACTACAACCACCAGCACGGCACAAATGCTTCCAGAGCCTCCAATTTCAACGTCTGAGCGGCCACTGGAATGGGACTGGAGCATCGAGCACGCCGACAGGCAGCGTGAACGACAAGCAGATGCGGCGCTCCATGGCCAACAGCCGTTCGAAGTCGACCGTGGATTACTAAAGGATGTCGTGCGCGAGAAGTTTAGTGTTGCACCAGCGCGGATTCGCTTTCTAAGTGCAGGTGCGTCACACACACTCCCTCCTTTCTAGCGATCCTACTGAGCTTGGTGTGCAGGTACTTTCCACAAGGCAGGTGCCTCTAAACAGCAAAGACACTATCATTAACACTCACGTAGGCTTATCTTATAACGCTCGTCAATGGCCGTGAAATCGTCGCCCGTGTTGCACGACGCTACATGCCCAGGTTGAAGACAGAATCTGAGGTCGCCACCCTTCGATATCTGCGCGAGAATACCAACATCCCCGTCCCCACCATTTACCACTATGACTCCAGCCCTTACAACCGGCTAGGTGGCGAGTATATTCTGATGTCCAAAGTGCGTTGTTGCATTCATCGGTCAGGGTTAGCTTCTCATCCTGCATGTGAATTAGGCACCGGGGCGGCCATTACGGGATGTGTATCAGGATCTGAACTACGACGACCTTGTCAAGGTGCTTACCAACGTCGCCAAGCTAGTTGTCCCCCTCTTTGGCCATCGCTTCTCCAAGCTTGGCTCGCTGTACTTCGACGACGATGGGCCAACATCACCCTCTTTTTCTAATCTGCCTACACCGAACGCGCTCCATGGCGTGCACATGTCATCATTCCCCTTCACGCCGCCCACCCTTGGGATGTCTCATCTATCTATCTCATCTCCTGACGCATCGAACGTGTCTACGCCCCGCCCCAAACACAACTTCAAGGTCGGGCCTATCATTTCCTGGCCCTTCTTTGGCTCAAACCGAGGGGAGCTCTCACATCCTGACGAGGTCAACCGCGGCCCTTGGTCGACAACACAGGACTATTTCAACGCATGCCTTGACCGCGAAGTGAAGAGTGTCATCCGCGAAAACGAGGGCAAGTCTGCCCCCCACCGTCTCCATCTTGACCCCGACGAGATTATCTCATCGCGGCACCACCATCTACGCGCAGTGCCAGGCGACCAAAGCGACGATAGCGACGAGTACGATCTGGAGGAAAGCGATGCTGAATGGGATGGTCCCGGCGATGGCATGTATCGTGATTACCGCCGCATGCAACGGAGTACATTCCTTGTTGCACATCTCGAGCAGCGTGTACAATGTGTGCAGTCCGAGATGGACCGTTGGTTGAAGTTAATGAACCGGTTGATGGAGAAGTACCAGGTGCAGCCAACGGGCGCAGAGGAAATCTTCGGACTCGATTGTCATGATCTCAGTTTGGAGAACGTCTTCGTTGACCTCGAGGATCCCACCAAAATCGTGCGTTGTCCTCTTGGCATTCCGTCTGTTATTGATGCTGATGCTTCTTCAGACATGCATCATTGACTGGGAGTCGACAACGACACGGCCGCTATGGCAATGTGCACATTTGCCGGCTTTCCTTGGCTCAAGTCCGTTCACTGCGAAGCTCTTCCGCGAAATCGTCGAAGGTCTCGCAGAAGCCTCGTCACCAAAATTTGCGATACTTGCGCGTGAGTGGCTACGATATGAGGAGAATGGTGTGCGCTTGCGAACAGCACACCGATTTGTGGAATGGGACGGATGGGAGGAAGGATTAGCAGAAAGCATGCTTGGACCTGCGGATAGCGAGGACGACTGGTTCGACGATGAACCCTTGGATGGGGGACAAGCTAACGACTCCGATGGGTCTGCCGAATTCCACATAGACTGGCCAGCAGATGAGGAGACCTATGCAGAGTCGGAGGATGAGCAATTGTCACCAAAGCGCGACGCAGATTGATTTCTTTGTGACGACGTTCGTTATGACATTGTAAATAAGTATGTACACAGTCCCACGATGCTAGCAATTTACAACATGTATAAACTAATGGAAGGTTCATAATCCTCTAGGCTGGCGTCTCGAGTACGTGTTTTTGGGCATGTTCTTCTTGTTTCCAAATTTCCAGTCGGCGTTTGGGGGTATGCGTCGCTTCTTGTTATGACCTGGTGTGCCCCCGTAGAATCTAGCAGGAGGTACTGGGGACGATGTCGCCGGAGTGGGCGGCGCGCCATTTACTTTCGTCGGTCGAGGTGCATTAAGCGCTACTGGTTGATTGGTCGCCTTTTTTGAGGAGTCATCCTCATCGTCAGAGCCGTATGCGCCGAGAGCAGATAACGAGCCATTTGCCATTTTGTGCGAGGCGATCTTCTCTCGAATAGCAGCCGCCTGGGGGTCAACGCCGCTCGTTTTCGGCTTTTTGGCACTCGGTGGCCCTTCAGAAGGTAAGCGCGGCCCAATGAAGGGTTTGCCCGTGTCTTCATCCTCTGGCCGTTCTTTCCTCTTCTTCATCGATTGCACCACATTGCGCGGTGCCATGGTCAAAGGTGCTTGGTGAACTGCAGAGTTAAGCTTGTCGCCCTTGCTGCGCATGTAGAAGAGCACATAGGCGGTCTTCTTCACAGGAAGATCTCGCACTGGCGCAACATCATCGTCGTCCATTTCATACCAACGCCCGTCGCGGCTCTTGACGTATGCGATGTAGTGACCAGAGTTGGGCCCGCTGCCAGCGTGGCAAATAACACCGTAAAGGGAATAGCCTGGGGCGTACTGGCCCTCGCCCATGTAGGGCTTGAGGGATAGCTGATCGTCGTAGTTTATGTGGTTGCTAATCTTGTGGCCAAAAGGCGAGAAGCGCTTCAGGTGGAGAGTGAGGACAACTGGGGCTTGTTGTATCGAAGTGTACTTGGTCGCGTTCACATGCTTTTTGCATCTGGAGAGTCTTAATCGACCGACGTGGCAAGAAAGTGGGGACACACTTATCGCATTTGTATTGGTCGGTGCCCTTCAGTTGGTCTGGCGCAAAGTATTTGCGGAAGGCCTCCCTGATATGGCCATTGTTGTTTACATCCAAGCTGAAGTCGAGACATGTTTGTGTAGTGTCGCTGTTGTACCCGCAAGATCCACATGTTACGCGCTGGAGTACCTTGCCACCGAAGATCCTGTGAACAAACGACGCCTCGGAGGCCTTGAGGTCCTGTTTGCTGGAGATGGATGAGATTCCGTTCAACAAAAATGGGCAGGACACATACACTTTGGGTCCGCCAGCGAAAGCCTGTGCCAACCCGTCTATCGCATATCGCAAGAACTCGTGCGAATCCTCTTGTCGCCCTCGCCTGAATGTCTTTCCGATAACTAAACAGGTTGAGACGAAATTTTGGTTGTCGAGAGCAGAAAGGCGTACTGTGCACTTTTGAGGTAATCTCTGTAGGCAAAAATGAGCCCTTTCTTTGGAGGGCATTCAAAGTGACCGCCCGCAAGCTGCACGCCATACAAAACGGTTTGATGCGACCTTTAAATGATCATGAGATGAGCTTAGCCGTGTGGAATGTGACCGACATGATTTTGGGTCGTGGTGTTGGACAAGCGCGCGCACAAGCGGAGGCGTATGTATCAAGCATTGTAATGCACTGTTTAAAAAGCAAGTGTTGCCATTATTTCGTAGACCTGCGCCGACGTTGAAATTTGTGGGCCACGATGTGTCGATTTCGCGGAGGTGGTCAGCAGCGGATGAAGCACTGATAGACGCCCGCCTTTGAGAAGGCTGGGCAGGCGATGGTGTTGGTGGTTGGTCCTGCAGGTCCATCAGCGATACGAACAGCTTGAACTGACATGAGACGCACCTCTTTCCTAGGACTCGATTGGGGCGTTTCATTGATAGCCTGATACTTGTTCTCCGCAACAGTTAGGGTGGTCGCCTCAGTAAATTCGACTGCGGGAGGTAAGAGACTCTTGAAAGCTTCTATGTTTATGGCCGGTCGAACTGATGATGTCTCTTCTACGCCCATTAGCGCTGAGGGGAGAGCGGAAGAAGCTGATATGGGTGCGGCGAGCATGGCGAAAGCCGTAATAGCAGGCCGTGGGGACCGAATGCGTCGACCTTGCGCAATACAGAGAGACGTGGGCCGCGTCGTAGCTTGTGGGCGTCAAAGTCAGTGGCGGGCGAAAATCCGGTGTGAGAGTAGCAGTCACAGGGCAATAAACAAAAATTGCCGTGCCGGCGAATTGACGAACGCGATCGACACCAACACAAGATGCAATCCATGGTCAAATTAGTGTATGTACAATACATGTGCCCATAGATATCAGAATACATAGTGGTAGAGTAGTATAGGGATATATAGCATATATAGCAGCCCGTTTCGTTGGCAAGACTTTCAACTGAGATTGTTTCTCACGAGTCCCGAGGGTGAGTGACCTTGTGCAGGAGCTCGGTCAGACGGTTTTTGCCATCCTGAGATTTATTGCGCTGATCTGGTCCTCGAGACCCGGAACGGTCGCGCATGTTGCCCGCGCCGCCTCGTCCGGTGGATTGGAAGCCTTCCGACGGCTTACGCTGGACTTGTTCGACGCCAGGTACCGGTGAGTGTGCCATATTGGCTATGCCGCCCCGTCCAGTAGAATGCCTGGAGAAAGCTCAGAAAGGGGATGTGGAAGGATAGTGTGCACGTACACTGCAGAGTCATGCTGCGCACGCAATCTCCTTTCCTCTTCATCAAGCAGGTTGGCTTCGATGCCATCACCTTCCTGGATGTTGCCAATCCCTCCACGACCAACAGAGGTGAGGCGACGAATGGGAGATACGGGGCCATTCGATGGTTGTGGTCCCCTCGAGCGAGAACGAGACATATTTCCAAGACCACCTCGGCCTGAGGAGTGCTGGAGCGGAATTAGCAAAGGTGAGCATTGAGTGGACGATGGATGACACACCACTGCATCGATGCTCTCCCTGCGTTCGTACTCATTCACTATCTCACGCTCGCGGGCATCTGGGCCAACATGATCCACATCCCGCGATGGCGAGCGCATGTTCCCTGCACCGCCGCGCCCTGTGGAGTACACCTACGAGGACAGATAAGCTCTGAAAGGTAGGAGTCGGCGTCATACGCACATGAGCGGTTTGAACAGTGGGTTCACGTCCACGGGGGATAGAGAAGTCATCAGGCCCGTCGACGGGGCGCTCGATAGACGACGAAAGGGCTCTCATATTGCCAAGGCCACCGCGGCCAGACGATTGCTGTGTCACTGTCAGATATGGGCACACAGTGGTGCTGGGATACGAACCAAGCCTTCACGGCCTTCGCGACCACGAGATACGGAGCGTTCAATTGCGTTCATGGTGGTGAAGTCGATGGTAAAAGTAGGGACGCTCGATTGATTTTCTGTGAGATATGTAGAAAGAATGACGTTTTCTTATAAGTGGCCAAGGTCCGGATGTGTGACCCATGTCCGAATAATCCCGCCCACTGACAGGCTCCCACTGGTACCCTCCTGGACATGTGGACTCGAGGGCTGGCAGCGTCCAGTGCCGGGCCAGTGGCAGGAGAAATGGGGCGTCGACGGACAACACGCGGATCTTGAAGAGATAAACGCAACGAATTCCTGGGCCAGTGTAATCTGAGAGTGGAAAAGTACAAAAGAAAGTCTGAATTCATCGTGAATGCCATCACAGAGGCCACGAGTCTGGGCCCAGGCTGGACGTGATGGCACAATACAGCCTGGTCTGCAACAACCACGACGACACTTTCAGACATGCTGGCCGACGTGGTTGAGGCTGCAGCCTCCGTGATCGCATTGCCACTGGTGGTTTTCGCTTATGAACGCGCCTTGTTCCCGTTATATGCATCCGCCCCGACCCAGCATTTCCTGATATATTTCGTGGGAGCAGCGCTGGCCGCTGCTTCGTTCTGGCCGTATCGCATTTCGACCACTTTCAAGGGACTACCTGCAGCCGCCGTATATGCCCTGGCACCGAACGCAAGCTTCCTTGTCGCCGTGTACTCTGCAAGATGGAAGAGCCCGATCTGGGGCCCTGTGTTCACCCATGCCACAGTGCTATTTCCCATGTTACTTTCTTCAGGCGTATTTCAAAGTGCAGGAAAGGTGCGTCGAAGTGTTGAACAAAATCAGAGAGTTTAAATATCGTGAACAGTCTCTCTTGGTCAAAGTTCTGATCAATGCAACGTCCTTCACATTGATTTGGTACGGCAAGGACGCGTTGTATCGCGTAGAATATTTGAACTCCGTATCCGAGAATGAAGTTGTGCGTATTCTTCCCTGCTCCTCCACCAATCCTAAATGCCCACTTAGTTTCTTGACCTGTCCTTTTTGTATATCGCTGCAGCAATCCTGCGCCTCCCATCAATCCTTCCACCACGGCCGACAGTCCCAAAACCAGAACCAAAGAAGGGAAAGAAGAACAAGACCGAGGAAAAGCCCGCCCCCGAAGTTTCGGGAGAGCCGTCAGCTATGCAATCCAAGAGCACAATCTTGCTTGTTTTCATTGCTCTAGCGGCCACCATATACCCCAAACTTGCCAACTCTGTCCTCCCACATCCACTCACCGAGATTTACACACATCCGAGCTACCCCCTCCAAATTCTGCAATCCACACAGTCGACAACTGGCTTGATTGTTGTCGGCCAATCCTTGGACCCACTGCCCAACGCAGAGCCGCGCGACCGCCAAATGTCCAACGTCCGCTATCTACGTGCGGCACATTCTCTCCTTGGTGGTGTATGGATGGGCCCGAAGATTTGGCGAACGACCCCCACAAACGACTCTTTGGGCACTCCACTCGGAGATTCTATCTACTGTGCCTTTACCCTACAAGAAGCTGCGCGTTTAGTAAACAGCAATCCTCCTGCCGAGAATGCCCTCATCATGTATGTGTATCGTCGGGCATGACTCCCAAACTGACAGGACTGCAGTGGTTTGGGCGTTGGTATTTCGGCCTCCGCTTTCATGCGCCACGGACTGGATACGACCATAGTAGAGATTGACCCTGCAGTGTACGCTGGTGAGTTAGGGTGTCCTTGCGTTCGATGAGGTTAATGAGTGCAGCATCGCGTGATTGGTTTGGGCTGCCCGATCCTGGTGCCGACCGGGTCTTCCTGGAGGATGCTCGCATGTGGGCGGCGAAGAGGCGCGAGATGGTGGAATCGGGCGAATCGAAACGGTACGACATAGCTGTCCATGACTGTTTTTCTGGTGGCAGCATTCCCGAACATGTCTTCACTGTGGAAATGTGGGAGGACATGAAGGCCATCCTGTCTTCGGATGGCGTCCTTGTGGTGGTATGTGATGTCGTTGTCGAGAATTCTGGTACTTACTCTCAAAACAAGAACTTTGCGGGACATGTAAACTCTGACCCCATGCGCCTAGTCGCGCACACCTTGACCACGGTGTTTGGTCAGTGCAGGGCATTCCACGACTATTACAACACAAATGATCCTGTGCTCCTGAAAGGCATTCTGGAGCACGACTTTATCAACGTCGTGAGTCTTACGGTCGTCCAATTTGAGGTCTAATAACCTATGGACAAGGTTTTCTTCTGCACAGCCTCGGACGTACCGATGACATTCCGACCTGCCAATTTTGACGACTTCCTCGGTTCGGCTCTTCGACAGCGTGTGCTGTCAGAACTTCGGGAGGTCGATCTGAAGCAAGTGATCTCGAACATCCCTGCCGACAAATTGGACGAATTCGTCGTCACCGACAAAAACAACCCCTTGGGCAAACTGCAGTTGGCCCAAGGCGATACACATTGGACGGGTATGGCCAATTTCACCATAGCGTTCAAATTGGCTGTGACTGACCGTGCATATAGTGATGAGGGATGTTTTGACGGATACCTTTTGGGAAACGTATTGAGACAGCTCGTACTTACCGCTATAGCCTATTTCAATTGATTCTGAGTATATGCATAATATACTGACAGCGCGCCAAATGAAGTCACACACGCATGACGCAGTCCTTAGGGAATTCGAACCCCATCCTTAGCTTGACCTCTTACTACAGTACCACCACCACCACCGCCCATGTCACAATTCAGGCGAGGGTACGAACAAAGCCCCAGCGCTATCAGTCTGCTTGGTGGCGGGAGGCAGCCGTCGTCGAATGAGCTCGGGGATTGGGTGCGCGATGGATTTAGTACGCGTTTCTCTGCGGCTCACCTCGCTTAGAGCGACGATACCCCATACCCGTCAGGTTCACAGTCGAACATCGCCGACTCAATATCGAACAAAGTATGTCCTCGTCGTTGTGCCCGCCGCCCCAAGTTTATCTCTCGCTAGTTCTCTCTCTCTCCAGACCCGCAAACATGGGGTTCCAACCTTAACTACAACCATCATGAACCCGACGATTTCCTGCACAATCCCTCCGTGAGGAATGGAAGGATCGTCGACGACAAGAGCCGTTCGTTCTCTGGTCGCGGGTTTGCTAACCTTGGCTGCCTCTTCGTTCTTATGGCTGGTCTTCTGGCGTTATTGTGCGTCGCCTCCAACGCGGCTGATTAAATGCTCATCTGTTACTAGCGTCGGATACCCAATAGCGACCTATCTGAACAACCACGCCGAGCGTGTTGCAAACAACCTCGGGGTAAACGCTACCGGTCAAGTCCCGGAGCTCGGCAATTTTGGTCTCATAGACAAGGACACCCCGAAAGACGCGTACACGATCGAGAGCTTGCGAGACGGGTCGAAATGGTCCCTCGTATTCTCGGATGAGTTCAATCAGGATGGCAGGACATTCTACCCAGGTGAAGATCCCTACTGGGAGGCGGTAGATCTGCACTACTGGGGAACGAACAACATGGAATGGTACGGCCCCTCAGCAGTCACCACCGCAAACGGCTCCATGAAAATAACGCTGTCTGCCAAACCAAACCACGGTCTTGATTATCTGGGTGGCATGGTTCAGACCTGGAATAAATTCTGCTTCACGGGCGGATACGTCGAATCTTCCGTTACACTCCCGGGTATATCCAACGTTGTTGGGCTTTGGCCTGCTGTCTGGACAATGGTGAGTTCTGAGGACACTGTCCGGGCATTCGCTGACCCCTCGCAGGGCAATCTCGGTCGCGCTGGATTTGGCGCTACCCTCGACGGAATGTGGCCTTATACCTACGATGCCTGTGATGTCGGCACAGCACCAAATCAAACTTTGAACGGACTACCAGAGGCTGCCCTTACCTCCGGGAATGAGAATGTCAACGGCGAACTGTCCTATCTTCCTGGCCAACGCCTCTCGAGATGCACATGCCCAGGAGAGAGCCATCCTGGACCGATGCACAAAGACGGGACATACGTCGGCCGTTCAGCACCTGAGATTGATATATTCGAGGCCCAAGTATCAGAAGAAACTGGCGGTGAAGTCAGCCAGAGTGGCCAATGGAGCGTACGTGCGCAATTGAGCCTCCATTCTATCGCTCACAGTCCTTTCTTTCAGCCATTCAATGCAGGCTATGTCTGGGACAACAGCTCAGCCAATTTGATAATCGCAGATTCGAGCATCTCTCGTCTCAATACCTATATTGGGGGTAGCACACAACAGGCGACCTCCGTTGTCTCAGAAACAAACCCTCAATGCTATCAGCTAGGCGGCGGTTGCTTCTCGATTTACGCGTTCGAATACAAACCAGGGTTCGCTGAAGACGACGCGTATATTTCCTGGACCAGCCAAGGAAAGCCTTCATGGACAATCAATGCTGCTGGCATGGGTGCCGATCCTGCTGTCGAAATTTCTGCGCGTCCTGTGCCCCAGGAACCTCTGGTACGTTCGCCGTTCGTACCGTGCAATCCTGCGCTCATCATTGTTCCAGTACCTCATTGCCAACCTGGGCATGTCAAGAAATTTTGGTGAAGTCGACCTAGAACACCTACAATTTCCGGCCATCATGTCCATCGACTATATTCGCGTCTATCAAGATCCTGGGGAGATTAACATTGGCTGCGATCCTGAGCGCTTTCCAACCAAAGCCTACATCGAGAAGTACCAGGAGGCGTACGCGAACCCCAACATCACGACATGGGTAGATGACTTCAAGCAGCTTCAGCCAAAAAGCTCCTTGTTGGACGGCTGTTAGTCTATATTGCAGCGCATGAAGTCGCCCTACATTTGTTCTTCGCATCGCTCTGCTGACAACGACAATATAATAGTGTATCAATGTTTTCTCTGTCTTCAGATACTTATAGCTTGCCTGTATTGTACTTGTATTGTACTGTAATACATATATCATTAGAACTAGTCCTCGAACTTGTTACACGCGATTCGCTCGAATCCAAGTCCGCTTAACACCATATTCAACAATCTCCCCAGCGCACAATGGACTCAGTGAGTCGTCGTACGAGGGTGGACCCACAACAGTGGTCTTGCGGCGACCTTTACCGTTCACGGATTTCTTCGCCTTGGCCGTTGCTTTTGAGAGACAGGCGGAGAGCCATTGGTCGAGGTCTGTCAAGCACTCGTAGCACTCCCTCTCGGCGATGCCAGATTGAGACGTTGGATTCTTGCGAGGAGCACGAAGCCCCTTGTACTTCAACAAGTTGATAACAAGATAGTGCAACCACTGTCAACGTCGTTGGCATTAGAAGAAGAACAATCCAAGACACAAGCTAGGCGTACCATGACATTGGATAGCGGCCTGAAGGTTTCCCATTCGTCCAAGTTCTGGTCACGCATCATGCGGTAGATGGCAAACTGGTAATCACCTATAGCACAGGCCCCTTTAGCCATTTGTTAGGTGTGCTGGGAAAATGGGCGGTGTACCTTCTCCTTCGAACACTTCGTCGTCGAACGGTGTCCAGTGAATCATCTCCCCGCCCGACCCATCTCCGGCATCCATCCTTGATAGCCCGAGGTCAATGATGGTGACCTTGACACGATGTGCGCTGCTGTCCATCCATTCCTTTGAGGAGGCCACATCATGATTCCGAACTTGTGCTCGAAGGGCGGTCGCAGAAGCTGCAGGAAGGTCCTTCACTAAGATCTGGCCAAGGTGTAGATCACGGTGCTACAGAAGAATCAGTACCAATCGCGAATACACTTCGGAAAGGCAACTCACTTCGAAAGATACAAGTTGCTCAGCATGAGCAAGACCCTTTGCAACTTGCCAAAAGATACTGCTCGCTTGGCGCCACCCAGTCTTTGCCGGAAGCTTGAAGTTGTATGACTCTAAATCTGGACCGCCATTTGGGAGAACAAGTATAGCGTAAACTTGCGATAGACCGAAAGCATCTACAGACAGTTCAATCCAATGCTCACGGCATACACCATGCAACATACCAGGACGGATGTTCTCTGAGCCCTTTTCTGAGTTGTAGTCATCCCAAAGCTCCAGGAGGTCTTGCGGATACCGACCTTTGACAACATACGCCTTCAACATTTTCACAAATATCTTGTGCACATCGCCCATGGCGCGAGTTACAATGACCTCCTTCAATACATCTCGCGCGTCTGAAGGAGCGGGTTTATCAGGATCATCTTCTTGGGCCGACAAGGCAGAGGAATCAAAGTTATCCAGAGACTCATTCCTGATGGGAATAATCTTGAGCACAACATCGCCAATACCGAAGACCTCTGAGAAACTGGCCTCGCCGACCTTGCGGAAGCGCAGCTTCGAAGACGACGTGCCCGAGGACAAAAGTACTGGGTCATACGGGAAGGCAGAGATAAACGACGAAAACTCGTGGATCCCAATTTCGTCTTGGTCGCACTCTTCCAGGAGCGGGCGAAGATATTCCGGATAGTCTGGTCGGTTGGTTTGTTCGTCATCATCCAATGCAAGACGCTCCATCTGCGATTCGAATTCCTCTAGGTCCGATGAACCACAGGATGATGGTGAAGGCGGGCACGGAAACATCCTGCGTGCACCCAACCGAACGGGCGTAAGTTGGCGAGGTCGCGAGGGAACGTTGGCATCGGCGAGATAGGCATACGAGATGTCGGTAGGGGTATCGAAAGTTGGTGTCGACGGCGCTGGCGGTAATGAAAGCTGTTCCGCTGGTTCTGGTCCGACGGGCGAACCTGCACGTACACCTGCGGGCTTTCGCTTCGTACGTATTGGAGGCGCACGTTTGGAAGGGGGAGTTGCGGCTCGTGCAGACAGCTCATCCGATATGGCAGCTTTCTGATTAGTAGGCGCTATTCGACGAGTAGGTTTCTTGATTGGAGGTGGGGGAGCATCATCTTCAGAGTCTGAGCTTGATGAGATACACCGTACTGGAGGCTTTCGTGTTGGTTTACGGGGCGCTTTACGGGTCTCCAATTCTGAATCTGAGGCATCTGACTCTGGGACTTTGCGACGCACGATATGCCGCGGCTTTCTTGGCTTCGGCTGGACATCCTCCTCGTCCTCGTCCTCGTTACCAGTGGGGAGAGTTTGACGGCCCTGCGAGATACGGCGCTTTTCCTTCGTGAGGGTGTTCCCTTCGTCGTCGAGGACAGAAATATCCACCTCCACAAATGGCACAAACGACTTCGTAAGTCCACCAGACTGTCTGCGTCGAGACGATGGGGAAGGTTTCTTCCGCGGTTTGGGTGGTGTGATTTTCAGGTCCGGTAAGTTGGGATTAAACGTGACCAGCGGGGTGCACAAGGGGGGTTTTGTGGGTAGAGACTCTATTACGATGTCGTTCGGTAGGGTAGTGTTGGGTTTGATAGACTTCGTGATGATCCTCTTGCGGACAGGCGCCTTTGGAGATGGTTTGTGTAAGATGGGTTCCCGGGGCTTCATCTTTGCCTTGACGGGAGAAGTCATGGGCACTGGTTTAGGCAAGTCCAGAAGTGGGGAAAAAACGCCATCCTTGTCGGTCGAGTTATTGACAACGCGCCGGTTTTGCTTCCCGTAGCAGTTCACCTGCTTAGTCCTATACGCAAGCATTTTGTAGAGCGCAAGACCAGCGAGAAATCCAAGGGCAGCAATGAACGCGATGGGCGCAATAGAATGTGATGTTGGTGAGGCACTGAAACGGTCAGTTTTTTTTTTGCTTTTCATGCCTCGCGGTACACGCACGATCCAAAGAGAGTTCCAAGAAATTCTCTTTCCGCCAGGGTTGGGATGAGGTTGCGCTGATGATGATGATGAGGGAGCGGAGACAGAAACGCAAGGCTCAGGCGAATCAACTGGTCCACGTGATCGTTGTCCTAATGCCGCCGGCGATCTGCTAAGTTGTCCAAAGACCATCATGGCGCTTCCACCGTCGCTTCGCCAATCTGTCACGCCTCCAGAGCTCGAGCTCATCGCGTGCCAAGAAGTTATAGAAATTATTCCTTTGATATCGATGGAAAAAACCGCTTTCATCTCGGTAACTTGCATTCACTCGGCGCGTATGCATCTGGCGCTAAGTGTGACATGACCATTGAAGGGCGCGTTTGGCCCCCTTCGACCGCCACATAAAACCAAAATACCCCTCTGGATGGCACTTAATCTCAAATCTAAGCGTAAATGCCACATTATACCACCAGCTTGGCTGAATCTCGGTCAGCACGCATTGCTTCTTAGTGCTGCTCTGGCCGGACCCTTATACGAACCGCGCAGACTTTTTGCAAGAAAAGCTTGGCCAGGAAACAGCGAGTCCAGGATTCAGCAAACTTCCGTTTCGGTTTATAGAAATCGCAAAGGTTCTGCTCGACGTGTGCGTCGGTATACATGCTCGCGCAGCGTCTATTGATTCCTCTACAGCGCGCCAGACGACATCGAGAGCTCTGACAAGATACGGACTCTGCTCAAGGATATACAGGAAGCACGCCAAGCAAAAAGTCGCGCTGGTATATCCCAAATCGACCATAGCGAATTGACCGTACCGTTCTTATGCTCATTCTGGTTTGTCCGACGCTGATTCCTTGTATAGCTCACTAATTTATGTTCAATGGAAATCAACGAAATCCGACCTTTTTTTGTCCAGGCTATGGGCGTCCTTACACAATTGCAACGAACACATCGCGAAAATTCATTCACGTAGTCCCATGTGAGCTTTACGCTGCCAGGTTGTATTCAATAGTCGAAATATCACGAATAATGGAATTTAGATGACACAGTACTAGTTCTTGTCCATGTGTTATGTAACCCGAAAGAAGTATGGATCAAAGTCCGTCCAAATATACGCTTACCTGCTTTTCGTTCAATCAGCCTTAGCCTTCTCATCCAACTTTTTAAGAATGAGATCCATCTTCTTTCTCAAACCATCTATCTCTTCCAGAAGGAGAGTCTCCGTCGACTAAACAATACATAATCAGCTTTGAGATTATCTAGCAGTGCGCCACTGACCCTGGCCGTATTGGGGAAAACCTTGATCAGTTCGTTGAATGGAACTTTACTGATCTGGAGGTGACCATCCTCTATCTCTGGATCCCTGCTTTCCGGGTACGTCTCGTCGCCCTCGTTGGAGTCCCGAAGCCAGTCGCGCACCCACAGATTCGGGGCGCTATTTGCCGATGTCTCGAACACCGCGATCATTGTTAGAGGGACGATGAAGAGGCATCGCATAATGAAGCGATTCAGCTGTTGGAAAATGTATCAAAGAGGATTCCCTTCCTTAAGTGACGGTACTCACCGTTGCGTAGTGATCCTGGGATAGACGCAGCCCAGGTATAGTCCTATACAAAGTTTGAATTGAACAAGCATTCTGCATTCGCGCGCGGGACTCACTCGAACGGAGTGACGAAGATGATCTCAATAAGGTTGAACGGCGCTGGGTACACATACGAGTCGGGTGCGCGAATCATCCCGACCGTTTTTCCGGCAAAAAAGGCCAGATATTGAGCCTCCGCATCGTCTACAATCTGCGCACATTAGCGGCACTGCTAAATGTCAGGGAGTCGAGACACCTACATCGGAGTATGCTGACGAAAACAGCGAGATGAGCACATTGAGCAGAATAAGCGCCGTCACAACATTCCAGCTCCGCGAAAGTTAGGACTATGGTTGGACGAATGCAGAAAGCAGACTTACAAGTAGTACATGATCAGGCCACTCGGACTTCCTTCGAATCGAGCAAAGTCGGGAGACCTTGGGATAGCATTAGTGATTTATAACAGCTCTGTGACAACAAGCTGGCGCACTGCAGCAGTGCCTGAATGAGAACATTCACAACCTACGACAAGCAATGAGCGTGGTGTAAAATACGGATTGGAATGGCAGCACGTACCGAGGACGGTGGGTCCGTCACCCCATCAGCTGCATCGAGCGCAAACAGGGCCTGGGCAAACCCAATGGCCATAAGGAAGAGCAGCTATCACCGTGTGAGCAACGAATGATTTGAGTTATCGTAAACCTCACAGCGAAGAAGATCCCAGACTCCTGCAGCATTCGTGCAATACATATCTGCATAGTACCAATGTACCTACACGCAGATGAGTAGACTAGTGAGGGGTAAAGAGTCAATCTCACTTGTAGCCATCGAAAATCGTCAACAATTCTGTAAGGAGCGTCAGACTAAGAGCGGGGCAAGGCCAGCAATACTAATACGGACTCATCCTGGCGGCAGGTCAAAACGTTATACACAATGTATGGACAAAGGGACCCACCAAATGAACGGGGACACAAAACTGAGAACTTGAAAACTGGCGATACGCAAGTCGACAGTCTTTTGTTCATCTTGAACATACATTCCCGCGACGCGGAGAGCAAACGCAGTTGCCATGAGAGCATCTGTAATCACTGCAACACCATTCCAGAAGGAAAATGCCCTCCAAGTGACGAAGGTCAGGAGTTTGACGATCTAGGACTGGTTGACCATGCCGGTTTTTGAGGTTTAAAAAAACACGAACCTTGTACACATCCTCTAGGAATATGGAAAGAGCCAGAATGTAGAACACGACCTCCCAGTTGTCCAGATACGCGCTGTTGATAGGATCCAGGCGCACGACGGGTTGTCTCACTGCGCGAGTATGTCAGAAACAAGCCACAGCTTAAACTATCTACACACCTGTTTGCGAGTACACGGCCAGAATGGCGAACCAGACGACAATCCGAATTATGTTCTGGTAGCTTTATGGAGGTTAGATATGGAGCGCAATTCATACTCAAACGCATACCGAGGCACGGAGAGCCTTGACGGGTCCAAGCGTCCCCAGAAGGTGAGAGCTTGAACCTCTTTGTATGGAATGTCTGCAAATGTATCTGAGGATCTTGGTTGACTGGGCCAACAAGCTACATACAGTCGACATCCAAATGTTGGTTATTCTGCTGGATGAGCTCTCCACACCATATGGCGTTGACGACATCCTGTGCCTCTGACGACGAAAGAAAGACCGTACTTTCGAGAAAAAACCTCAGGTACAGACGTCAGGATGCATCGGTGACGACGTACGCATGCGAGTCGATGGCCATTTCAAGGGCGCTGGCGGTGTCACTCTCGTCCCCGTCTTTCTGTATGTGCTGAAAGCGCGTCGACATGATAGAATTGATTCTATCGCGCGGCGTGTTGTGTACAATCCTGCGAGCAATGACTTCGCAGGCGATCGCTGGAATGGATTAACTTCAGGCAAAGAGGACCGTGGAGGAGGCATGCCTCGACAATAATTCTCGTCATAATCCGCTGCATCGTGGTTTGCATCCCACATAAACTCTGCGCGCGCCCGAAGGAGACAGTAGGGAAGCTGAGAAGCCGTTACAGAGGGATCAAAATTGGACGTAGAGAAACCGTACTGCTTCGACAAAGTCTCCGGCGGCTGCAAGATAGGCTGAGACGACCTGGGGTGTAATCACATTGCTCGTAGGAGTGATGAGATTCTCTGGCTCGACTTCGACGGGGAGAAGTGTGAGTGTGAGGGCGCGCAACCGTTTGACGAGTTCTAGCAGGCCCAGTCAAGGCCGGAGACATTAGTGAAATGGGCCGTTCTCACTGGAGAGAACATCCGGCGGGGGGTTGACCGATCGAACAGACGTAAAGGACGCAGACTCCGGGTCACCATTTGTTGGAGGCATGGTGGACGAGTTAGACAACGTTGAAAACCATTCAAGTCGTCATACCCGCGGATTGCATCCTTCATCCATCGGCCCGGCCATCCGAAAGTCTACCTCATCCACTCACGAGCGCAGCCAAAGACATGCCTGTTAGTATACTCCAACGGCCAAAATACCAGCTGAATCGTCGTGTAGGCGTACCACTCTGCATTCAACGACTCTGCCGATGCGCGAGTAGTGGGCAACATGTCAATCTTGCCCATCAAGACTAAATTCCGAGGGCCTTCGCCGCTGGGTGCGTGTCCTATCCACATCTTCACGCTCTTTGCATGCATTGACGCGTCTCATAGCTGGCGATGGAGAAGCGGATATCATCGACGAGGCACTCGACCTTTTCCGCGCTAATTCGCTGTTCCGCAACTTCGAAATCAAGGGCGGCGCAGACCGCACGCTCATTGTCCTTATCCTTTACATCTCGGACTGCCTGGCGAAGATTGGTGCAGCACGCGCACCCCCAGCGAAGATTGATGCCACCAAGCAACTCAATACGCTTGCGGTCGACAACTTCCCTATCCCCGGTGACGCTACATTCTCTCTCAACTCGCACTACGGGGCGCCAGCTAGTAGAAATGAAGCTGGTAACGTTGCTGTTGCTTTGAACCCCTACTTGATCTCACTATCATTTCCAGACTATCTTCGCCAATACCTCGTTCAAGTGCGCCAGGAATTGGCCGCCCGTCTGGTAGAGATTCTGTACGCGGATGGCACTGGGAAACCTAGCAAGTGGTGGATGTCCTTCCAGAAGAGGCGTTTCATGAACAGGAGTTTGGGCGCGTAGAAAATCATGAAATGCTGTATTATCACTACAAGGAGGCGGAACTACTGGAAACCATCTACTTTTTTCTCCGCCTGGCCTCATTCGGATTCTTCTTCCCATGCCCAATGGTAGGCATACCATCTCCACGACCGGTCCTGCCTTTCCCACCTGCGCTCGCACTCATGATTTCAGGAATCCAGTCAGGGTCCATCCAGCTGCCCACAGCGACACCTGCCTCTCCCTTCGCGCTCCTCGCTAACAAACCCTTCATCATCTTCGCCTCTTCCCGTTCGCGCTTGTTGTCCGCCTGTTTCTTTGCACGCATGTATGCCGTCTGGTCCTCCCGTAGAATAAGCCCTTCCCCTGGTCCTGTCTTCGCAGAACCGGCCTTGGGTGAGGGGATAGAGAATTTTGTCCCGCGAACGCGATATTGGAAGTTGGACTTGAGGTGGACTTGCATCGTAGGCGTATCGGCAGACGCGCCCGGTGCTGAGATAGTCACCGACGCGCGCAAAAGTGAGGGATTGCCGCAGGATGGGCAGAACTGTTTTGATGCATCCTTACAAATCCTGGGCGTATTGTGAGTATTTTCTTGAATTTCAAGAGCAGTAGGACACACTTGAAACAGGCATGACACCGCAAAACCCAGCTCTTCACTTTTTGTATCCTCTTTCCCTCAAGGCCGACGAGGCTGAGACCCATCTGGAGCAGAACGTTTTGCATGGCAAAATCCGCAGACATGCAGCCAACGGGGACAATTTCATCTTGACCTTTGCCCTTCTTCATGTCGGCACCAGGAAGGAGATCAAGATGGCGAGATTTGTGTACACCGACGTTGGAGGGTGTGATCCATTCGCCTTCTCCGTCGTCTTCATCCTCTGGATCATCGTAGAGGGGCTCATCTGCTGTTTTGGAATGTGTTGAAGGGACCGATGTTGTGGATGTGGGCTCCTCGATTGGTTTCAATTCGACATCCAGCGGTTCGCTCTCCTCCAGCGTCGGCGCCTCCTGCTCTTCGTCGTCGGACCCTGATTCTGATGACGGCGGAGCATCTGCTTCTGTGTCTTCGTCAATGACGACGTCGGTAGAGGGCGCGGATGTGATGGATTCAGGTGTGGGGGCGGTTTCTGTAGATGGCGGGGCGTCGGTCTACTGTGTAGCATGTGAGAATGGTGTCAATAGACAATGAGTCGCACGCGCCTTTGCTGCTGCTTCAGCTTTTGCTTGCTCGTGCAGAGTATGCGTCAGAGCAAGTACACACAAATCAGGGTGTGATAGCACAGAGTAATCTCCAGTCTTCTTCGCCCATTGGATAACTAAGAGCAGCTCAGCCTGGATCATTTGCAGGTTGACTTGTTACGCACCAGTAGTCAGACTAGCAGCAGTTGGGGTTTTAACCTCGATCTTAATTCCATAATTTAAGCCCAGTCGTTGGAGGTGTTCCCGTGCATTTTTGTCCTTGAGTTCCTCCAGGACTTGGGGGACAGTCACATAGGATTCGGCTAGACCCTTGAGGGGCGAAAGAGAGAGGAGAGGGCCAGCATCGAGAACAAGCTGTTTGCATCTTGGCTTTTTGTCCATGATGGAAAGTTCAAAAGTTTGATGATGGGATCACAAGCGTCCATTTCTGAATCTATCTCTTCGGATCGTCATTCCTCGGCCGAGGATCCCGACCTAACTCTCCATAAAAGCAGAACAACCCTCACTCGACTCATTGAATTCACAATGGCTCCCAGATCGTGAGCAGTAGTCATGAGCTCAAGGATGTTTGCTGAAATGATGGCAGTTTTCGCGTAGTTGTCCTCCCCGGAGATGGCATCGGTATGCTGTTCAGAAGCCGCATCTCGCCTTGCGCTGACGACGTACCAAGGTCCCGAAATCGTTGCTCAGGCAAAGCGGGTGCTCGAAGTTGTCGCTGCCGCGTCGAGTGACTTTGAGCTCAAGTTGGAGACCCACAATTTCGGCGGATGCGCTATTGACGAGACGGGGGAGCCGCTCCCCGAATCAACGCTCAAGGCATGCCAGGAGGCAGATGCTATTCTCATGGGTGCGCTATACTCCATGCCCGCTGGTCTCCAACTGACTGGGTTTACACAGGCGCCATCGGCGGTCCCAAGTGGGGCGTGCATGCAAAGGTCCGGCCTGAACAAGGTCTGCTCGCTCTGCGCAAGGCCCTTGGTCTGTACGCCAACATCCGTCCTGCCAACTTTGCCTCGGACGCGCTGCTCGAATACACCCCTCTCAAACCGTCCATTGCCCAAGGTGTCGACATGATCGTCGTCCGTGAGCTCATCGGTGGTATCTACTTCGGCACGCGCAAGGAGCAGGGTGTAGAGCCAGATGTTGACACTGCATGGGACAACATGATCTACAGCGTCGCCGAAGTCCAACGTATCACCCGCGTTGCTGCCCAAATTGCGCTTGCTGCCGACCCACCCCTTGAAATACACTCAGTTGACAAGGCAAATGTCCTCGCATCCTCCAGGCTCTGGCGCAAGACAGTGACAGAGACACTCGAGAAGGAGTATCCTCAGATCAAATTCGACCACCACTTCGTAGACTCTGCTGCTATGGTCATTGTCGCCTCGCCGAAACGGCTGAACGGTGTCGTACTGACAGAGAATTTGTTCGGAGATATGTACGGGTACCGCTTTACCACTCAAGCATCTTTACTGACATCGTTTTCAGTCTCTCTGATCAATCCAGTGTCATTCCTGGATCCCTGGGCCTGCTCCCTTCAGCTTCTCTTGCCGGTGCACCCTCAAAACCCTCGGCCGACTTCAAGCCCACATCCGGGTTGTATGAGCCTATACATGGCTCTGCGCCCGATATTGCAGGAAAAGGGATTGCCAACCCCATTGGCACCATACTCAGCGCTGCAATGCTTCTGCGCTACTCTCTCGGTCTTGATGCACCCGCTCGGGCAATCGAGACTGCTGTTCGCAAAGTCCTAGACACACCAGAAACAGGTGGCCTGGGTTTGCGCACAGCAGATTTGGGTGGCAAAACATCGACTGTCGAGCTCGGTGACAAGATTATCGATATTCTGAAGACGCTCGTATAATTTTGATGTATCAAGCTTAAGGACATATAAATGTGTTGATGAAGAAGTAATCAAAACGTAGTTCGCGGGCCTACTCGTCCGGCATGATAATGTCTGTAAGAGCGTCAATTAGACCAATAAGCCTCTTCGCTTCGTATTCAGCCAAGTCCTTGTCATTCTCGAATGTGATGGCCTCGGTCAAAGCAGGGAGTGTCGTCGCGCCATAGCCTATGTTGGGATTGAATAATCTCGAGTGAGGCCTATAGTTAAAGAGAACGCACCAAGCCACTTTCCAGGGGCAACACCAAGATGCTTGTACCATTCGCGTTCTTTGATGCCACCCTCCGAGATGAAGCCTCGCTCGAACGACATGAGCAATTTGTTAGCCTTGATGACCCTCCGCTGCGCCTTGATGAATTCCCAAATTGGCGGCAGGCCCGGAATCTTTGGAGGTGAAGGAAGAGGAAGGTCCTTCTCAGCATTCTCTTGTTCGAGCACCTCCTTGTATGTCGGCCATTGCATAGCATCTTCCCAAGACACCTCCGGAGTGTACACTCCAAACAGAGACTTCACCCAGGCGGAAATCTTGCTGAGCATTGCGCTACCGTGCATACATGATTTGTGGTGCGCAAATTTGGGCTCGCGACCAGGCGGGAAAGAGGGGAGTTTGCCCAGAAGATCCTTGAAAGTGCGTTCGGCATCCTCCTTTTCGGCGTCGAGAGCATTACTGGCAACCTGTAACGTGCGGATGGACGCGCGCAACCCGGTGAGGTCAAGCGACCAAGAGGATTGCAGCTCGTCGGCGAGGCTCTGTACACTGTGACGATGTGAGAACAGAGCTCCTGTGGGTCACTTGTTGTCGACATACGTATCGAGATACTCCTCAAGCTCGTATGCGTACTGTGTCGTGTTCAACGGCAGAATGGTTGCGTCCGTAATTCGGAGAGCCATCAAACCCAGATGTTTCGCGACCGCGACCTGGGGAGCACTTGTTTTTAGCCTGCCTTACTTCTTGGACTGCTATTAACTCACATGGTGGAAGAAACCAGGATCAGCATACAAATCCTGCCAGCGGTAACTGTCGTAGATGGAGTGGTAGTGGTATGGTGCATCGTACGGTGTACCCCCAAAGCCCTGGTCAGTACTTGCGACCTACATATGGCACGTGAGAACAGCATCATGCCATCAGATACCATACTTACACCAAGCCGCTGAAGGAAGACAGTGTAGTCACTGCCACTGCCCAGAGGGGTGACCCCAGTCCCACGCGACGCCTTGGCTGCTTTCTGGGACGCGTACCACTCGAGGGCCGCCGCATCCGCGACTTGCTCCTCGGTTGCTGAGTCGGGCTTGAACGGCCCCTCGTCGTTCCTTGCGTCCCATAGTGACTTTCCAGGATTTGTGGGATGAGGAACGTCTAAAGCTGTTTGTTTGATGAGATGCGCAAGGGACGGTGAGCCACCGGCGTTCCAGGAAGAGCCAGATGAAGAGACGTCGACATTCAAGTAGGCAACCAGATGCTCTTGTATCCATTCAGCGAAGTCTTCTCCGTACTCAACGCTCCCGACGAGACCTTGCTGTCAAAAGGCTCGATATGTATTATTCAATGGTTTTGGCAATGTTCGCACCTCTTCGGCATCCCAGCTAGCGAATACGACTGGTACAGTCAGAGGCGGTAGCGACCAGGTGTGATCTACTCACCAGTACGCAAAGGCTTCCATCCTGTTCTTAGCAGCTCTCCGAAAGCTTTCACGATCTCAACAAGTGAGACTGTACCACTGACGGGGTCTGCAGCACCCAGAACCCACGCTATGATTGTCACAACATCAGTGACTAACCTACAAATAAACAAAGCACTCGTACCATCCCGATGAGCACCCACAAGTAATACCTGATCCCGTACGTGCCCAGGGATTGCGGCCATAGTATTCCAGATTGGCGTGACTTTCCTGTCGACATGGTTGACCAGCTTAACCTTTGTCTGGCTACTCCTGCCAGTCAGTTTGTCATTGCCACCAATCTCTTCGAGTAGTCTTTGCGCATTCGCCCACGAAATCGGCAAGCTAGGTATCTTGGGAATGTTCTCCGCGGACGTGCGATTGGCGTTTTCGTATGCAGGGTATCCAGGAGTTGTGGGGTCTCCCGGATACTTCGAGAGCAGCATGACGCTTCCGCGCTGCACAGAGTCTGGATTGCGAGCAGGGCCATTGGGATAGGTGCTGTAGCCGTTCTCCACAGTCACGAAACCGTCATCCCGTGGGTCGGAATATATAAGGATACCTGCTGCACCCAGTTCTTGCGCACCGTAGGCCTACGGAGCATAAGAGACGCGTAAGGACCTGCTAGTAGGACCCACCTTCAATCCGCGGAATATATGGCCGTACCTCGCAATGACAATCTTGCCAGTAAAGTCAACACCTGCGGCCAACAATTCACGATAGTCCTGGAAACTGTTCAGCTCGGGGGCCGTGTGCGACGAGATGGCCGGAGGCAAACCTCTTGGGTGCCATAATTGACATAGATAAGCTAAGCAAATGGAATGAGCACGCAAGATTGTGCGGAACGAATTCCGCGCGTACCTCTCCCTCCGCCTCGCCATCGAAGCTGCGCGATAACCGTTAGTCGACGAAATAGTTTTGGGAACGATACCCACCTCATACCGTGCCAGGCTGGCACAGCAGTCCTTGCGCGAGCTGCATCCTCGTCTGCAGGATCCCCATCTTCCTCCAAGTCTGCAGTCCACAACGAGTAGCCGTCACTATCTATGAGTTCCAGTGTTCGCTCAGCTGGAGTATCCATCACAGGGTAATATGTGTCAATCCACGCTGTTGGCTTCGACGATGTAAAGGGCATCGTGAGCTTGATGGTGTTGGCGCGAGACTTGGGCGTCCCAGCGTTATAAATTGGCTCTTCCTTAGGCGTGGGGATATCGAGCTCGGTGCGGAAAAGCTCCATTATGTATCTGGCGTCCGCAAAGTCCTGCGTCGAGCCAGCAAGATGGGCATCCTTCGAGAACCTAATTGAGGTCTCTCTGGCGTGCTCAGGGTCTGGCACGGAAAGGAAGAGTGTCTCCCATTCTTCCTTGGTTGGTTTCTCGAACGAGGAGATGTGTACAGCAGAGGACGCAGAAAGCGCGACGAATGCCTTGTATCCTAGGACAGTGGCCAGCAAGATGCCGAGGAAGATAAACTTGGCCGACGATGAGCGCTTGGCCTGTCGTGTTGGCACAGAATGGCTTGGGAGGACGCCGGAGAGCTTCTCCGTATGACTGACCGCCATGTTCGAGTTGGGCTCAATCGAGTGGTGGGTCAAGATAGGTGATTCGGATGCAATCTCATCATCAATGCTACGGGCCGATGACCCGATACCTCGTGCATACCGCTGTATGGATTGGTATGTACACCCAACTGGTGCTCGTAGCAGAAATTCCAGGATTAGCATCAAAGTAAGGTCATGATAATACAGATATAGGAACTTCCAGTCGATGTATGTAGTCCTTTGTAATATGAGATTAGAATAGTAAGACGATGACAGGTAAACTCGAAAACAAAGGCAACGCAACATAATGAACAGCTCAAACAAAAAGATAGTCGTAGGGACGTAAGTAGGTCATAAACGAAAGGGTAGACTGGGAAACCACAGTCAAATTCAGACTTTGCCTCTCATACCGTCGAGGGCTTTGCGATGCGCCTGCTGGAAGTGCAACTCGATATCGGGTTTACAGGATTCATTCCACTCTGGGGCAAGAACGACATTCACCGAAGGGTCCTTGCGTTGTCGCATACTGTCACAACATGTTTAGTAACGAGATTAAACCAATTATATGCGCCATACCTGCAAAGTTTGCACACGACGGGACCTTCAGTTTTATCCAGACAAATCGGTATGCAACTCCAGATCGTCCGAAATCCTTCACTATCAACTTCAATGATTTCGTCGTCCTCGTCCGGCATTGCCTCCATTGCGGCCGACATTTCATGCGAATTGGATTCCTCGAGCTTGACCCGTTTCGCGTCAGGTTCATCTTTGCCCGGCGTTTCTGGTTCGCGTTCCCGCTTGACACTGGTCGCCTCTGTAGGTACAGATCCTTCCCCGCTGGGCCCGGGCGTCGGGCGCGGTTTCACACTTTCTGCCTCTCTCTGGGCAGGAGGACTGGAGGATGCAAGTTTGATTTGTGGTGGTTGCTGTTGGGTGGGCGGCGCTGGCGGCGCACGCATTGCAGTCTGAGATACGGGCATGGCCGCCGAGGATTGTTGGGAGACTGTTACCATAGGCGAATCTCCACTTGGTCGCCTTACTTGCTGCGCCGAAGCTCTGCGCTGGTTTCGGTCGTTTTCGGGTCGGGGAGCGTGGTTGGCCTGTATTTGTTGCAAGGGCGATTGGCTCGTGGACTGAGCCTGTTGCGCTTGACCCTGAGAAACAGGACGGGGAGGCATTGCAAAGGCGTTCGAAGCGTAAAGGGGCGGGAGAGGCGGACGGAAGCCATCCGAAGCACGTCGCACTCCTTGTTGTTGGTCCTGAAGTTGTTGCGGAAATAACCTGCCAACCGGTGATTGTGGGACGCTCTGCGATGCACGACCTTGGGAACTTCCCAAATTCAATGGCTGGCCAGATGTCGGTGTGAATGATTGCTGGTGGCTCATTTCCTGCGCCGGTGTCAAGAAGGTCTGCCTGCCTTGCATGGGCTGGGCAGGAATAACAAGGGCGGGACGCTGGGGTGCTGGCATTGCACCCTGTGGATGCTGCTGCTGATTGCGCTGTTGGGGATGCTGTTGTTGTTGGATATGCTGTTGTTGGAGATGTTGTTGTTGTTGTTGAAGATGTTGTAGAAGGTGTTGTTGTTGCTGCTGCTGAGGAGGTTGAAGCAAAGGACGAAATGGCTAGAATTATCGTATTGAGCGTTGGGGCACGAAAAAAAGCTCGCTTGCTCACCCCTGCACCGTTTGGAGCGTGTCCTGTAAGGATTACTTTAGCAGTGGCATGGGAGATGGTCAGCTAAACAATCCTCACCGTTTTGCCCCAGTGAGATAGTTTTGAGCTGTTGGCGTAGCATATCCCTCTGATGCTTGTAGCGGTCTCTTGCTCCTTCGGCAGCTGTGAGATTCACAACGCGTTGGTGCAACTCTGCGCTTAGTTCCTGGAATTGCGCGGGCGAGCCGCGGAGGCGATTTTCGATTATGGCGTGGTACTCTGATTTGGCCTTGACCTCCATTTGAAGAGCGAGATTCTTTGTCCTGACAGAGTGTAAGTCAACGAAGGGGTTCGCTGTTGTTCAATTACCTGAGTTGTTCGATGTCTGCTTTGGCGCACTGGAACTCGTGGTATAAGTTGCTATACAGTTGACGCGACTGAAAAAGCGCGTTCTCGAGGGAGTTTGCGTGTGCCTGGAGCTGAGCAAGAGCCGGGGCAGCCTGTAAAGGACAGATGAGCGTAAATCCTAGGGAGGCGTCGGGCAACGTACATTGGGGTCAAGATTGAGTTCTCGTATGCATCCATTCGCGGTTTGTGCTATTACATGGGTGATTTCGCGCCGGAGAGATTCCATTTCCATGTTCCTCTGGTTGTCGCTGGACAGTGCAGTCAGCTTCATGCTCGGTTCCGGAATCAACATTGTTACCTCGTTTGAAGTGGTCTGCTCATTGCGTGGATTGGACCGTCTCAGAAAGAGCGGGAATGACCGAGGCTCTCGAAAGGACTGAAAGACAAAGTGCGAAGTGACTTGTAGACACTGCTGTGAGTGTAAGCATCAAACCATCTCCAGGACACGCGCATGATCGACCAAGACAGATCTTGCTTTTGAATCTACCATCATCTATCATAAACTATAGAGATTGTGAACACACAGCACCCCGCCTTGACCAACCCTGCTCTACACGTCGACGTCTTGGTCATGAAGGCAAGAAGTTCAGTGTTGTTCAAGTAGCAAAAATCCATATAAAGAAAAGAAAAAAAGAAAGAATCAGGAGTCTGTATAGCATAACTATGTAACATCCCATTGTACCCTCATTGCATACTTGGTAGTGCCTTAGTACCGCGGCAGCTGGCAAGCATGCGTTCCAGGAATCATACAACTTCTCTGGGAGGAACGACACTGACACCCTCGGCATCGGAGCTCGATCCATCGAAGAGCACATATGCAGGCGGGCGAGGAATATACGGCGGTGGGGGCACTGGCTCCTTGAGTCGTGCGTCCTGCCTCTGAATATTGGCCATTTCTTCGTCGATCTTGTGACGGTCGATGATATCCCGAGTCCTGTCTCTAGCAGGTGTCCGGAAGTAGTGGATGATAATGTAGGCAAGGACGAGAGCGATGAAACCAGCGAACGCGCCGACTATGGCAAGAACACTGCGGTTGACCACTTTGGAACCTCCATCGTACTCTGGTGTCTCCGAGCTATGTGCTGTCGGAATGATGGGATAATGGACGGTGTGAGTCTTGGTGTCCTGTTCGACGATAGGAGCGGCATAGCTGAATAGTATTGTGTAAGTCAATGGAAACATGCATGGAGGCTTTGAACTTACGAAGCCAGGGGCTGAATAACGGTGGAAATGAGTAACAGTGTTAGGGAGGTTAGCATGATGGGAGTTCGGAAAGAACAGCAAGAGCAGACGGAAAGACTTTATAGGCATATTCAGAGACAGGTCTATCATGGAGGGCGGCCTAGGAGCATCCTGGGACGCTCCTTTTGAGTACTTTGAGGCGGTGTGGCTGTGCGATTAGATAGCAGTCTTATATGACGCGATTTGCATTATGCCCGCTCGATCGCTTACATCTGACTTACATATCAAGCGCGGCGAAAGTTGAATCCGAACTCCGTACTGCCGTTGAGCATCCATCTGATTTTCGTGGCATAAATACCCGTGCGGTCTCTTGTCGCTGCTTCCTCTCTTTCGCTGCTCATCTACTAGAATATGGTCAGGACTACCATGCATGAACCGCTAATGGCATCGGATGCCGCCTTGCTGGACATCCTCACTGGTCCCCAGCTGGTCATCCCACCCAAGGATACATTTGCTAGACGCGATGCTGCGCTCGATCCCCTCATGATGGCTGCTGCCCTTGCTACCGGGCCTCATGTCACCCGCAACCACTACGCCCACGACTTTTTCCCCGGCGTCGCTCTCCCGACCGACGAGGGCTCTTGGGACTGGACGAAATTCACCGGACAAAGTGCAGACGAGTCGCAGCCACGCAAAAGGCTGACCTATGTTAGCCGACAAGCTCCTCGCAAGGTCAAGGCCGAGCCGACCTCCGTGGAGAAGGCGAATATTCTGGAAGTCACCCCCACTCCTCCGCCTGTATCGGCCGATGCCCACCCTCCTCGTCTCTCCGCTGCATCTGGTGCCCAGACCCAGACCAGCTCGTCGTCCACGCTGCCGCCACTAGAGGTCAAGTGCATGGCAAGGACCCGGATACCTACTCCACATGGGCCAGCGTTCCTCCACATTTACCACAACAACCGGGATAGCAAGGAGCATTTGGCTATGGTGATTGATCCCGGCCAACTGGTTGAATCCAGCAGCGCGATGGTTGCGCCATCCATACGCTCCCGGTCTCTGGACGCCGTATGGAGTGCCTCCGAAACTGAAATGGACCGAATCACGCGGGGAGCCTATGTCGGGCGCCTTTCCCAAGCACATCAGCGCGCATCTGCTCCGTCTGCTACTCGCAGAATTGCGCCAATCGACAACATCCCATCACCTCTCATCAGGATTCATTCTGAATGTTTCACTGGCGAGACTGTGGGCAGCATGCGCTGCGACTGCGGCGAGCAATTGGACGAGGCTATTCGTCTGATATCGCAGCCCATTACCGTGCCCTCTGCGTCGCCATCTACCCCACCTACGCAGATTCCTGGACGCGGTGCCGTTGTTTACCTGCGCCAGGAAGGCCGTGGAATTGGCCTGCTTTCGAAGATCAGGGCGTACAACCTCCAGGACTTGGGTCACGACACCGTTACTGCCAATTTAATGCTCGGTCATGGTGCAGACGAACGGGGATATGATATCGCGGTGGCTATCTTGCGCGATCTGGGACTGGGCGACCGTGAACAGGGAGAGGGCGTGCGCGTCTTGACGAACAATCCTGACAAGGTCCAGGCGTTGGAGGATGATGGTCTACGGGTGGTCGAGCGTGTCCCTATGATTCCCAGGAGCTGGAGGATGCGCCAGGCAGCACAAGATGGGACATTGCCGTCATCACACAAGCACGACGAGCACATCGCGGGCGCTACGCTCATTGGAGGAAATGCCGTGTACGGCCAGGATCTCGACAAGTACTTGCGGACGAAAGTCTTGAGGATGGGCCACATACTGCCGCTATGGATGGACGGCGAGGAGGACCTCTAAAATGGGTCGAGGGTATGAATTTTAGACTGCTAAATTATGTACTCTATGTACAACATACGCTCATTCCTAGTTGGGGTACTCATGTGGAACACTAATCAAGTCTGTACTGGTAACTTTGTAATGCTTTGTTCGACTGCTGGTGTGACTGATCGATTTCGGAGTGGCACCTTTCCATCTGTTGGTTCCAGACTTGAGCTTGAGTGAGTACACTGCCAAGCATGTTGACCCACCAGCGAGAGGAAATTTATCCTGGCCAGTGGTGATTGCCGCAACGCGCGTGATTGGTGTCCCCGCGTCGAACCTGTGCTGTCCATGTCAACTTGACCATTAGCTAAGCCGTCCCTTCAGTTGACGTTCTTTGTTTCCTTTCCGCTCCTTGGCTTCTGACGACCACCGCCCTTGGCAACTTTTCTTCTCCTTTTCTTTGGCGTTGCTGGCCTCTTCACGCCTCTCAGCCACTTCCTTCTTTCGCGAGACCCGTCGACTCTAGTGTCACCCATGTCGTTTAATCCGCACTATGAGACCGTGAACCAGTCCCAGTCCGCTATGCTGCACAACGTGGAGAAGAGCAGAGCTCAACGCCAGCGGTCCAAGTACATCGTCAGTCCCTCTCTCGGGTGTTGCAGTCATTGCGTCTAATAATGTACGATCAGGTGATTGGTTCGGTCGTTGGCATTTTGGCATTAATTGCTATAGGCGTAGGTGTAGGAGTTGGGGTGTCCAAGCACAATAGCAGCAGTAGCAGCTCGTCCACGACATCAGGGGACCCCAGCAGCTTCGCAAAGAATCCCAATCTACACAAGAGCCTCTATGGCATCGCCTATACACCGGATGGTTCAATTATGCCAGACTGTGGCGCAGAGCTGGACCAGGTCATTAAAGATGTTCAAGTGCGTTGACATGTCCTACTGCAAAATGCGAGATCCTCACTTTGCATCCACAGTTGATGTCACAGCTCACTACTCGTGTCCGCCTCTATGGTTCAGACTGTAACCAGTCTGCCATCGTCGTACGTTCAATCACGCTTGTTTTGACACCTTACCCATGTGCCTTTAGCTTGAAGCCATCAAGCAGACAAAGGTGGATCTTCAAGTCTATCTCGGCAACTACCCAACCGTCGATGATGACAGTGTTTTCACCCGGCAAAACGATGCCATCAAACAAGCCCTCCAGACCTATGGCTCTGACCATGTCGCCGGCATCACGGTCGGAAACGAGGTCATCCTGAACGCAGTGACTGCCAGCTCAGAGACGGATCCGAATGGCTCTGCTGGAAACGCAGCTGGCGCCAAGCTCGTCGAATATATCGCGGACACTAGAAGCATGCTGAAGGAGCTCAACATGGACATCCCGGTCGGGAACTCTGACGCTGGGAGCTTCTTCAACGACAAAGTCTTGGAGGCAGTGGACTACGGTGTCCGTGCTCCCTATTATCCTGCACGCTGGTTCTGATGTCTGCTTAGCTCTCTAATGTTCATCCTTGGTTTGCGAAAACGTCCATCGACGATGCCGCTGCATGGACATGGAACTTTTTCCAAGAGACCAATGTTGAACCTGCCAGCAAGCTGTCGAACGCGGTAGGCCTGTCTTCATCCGTCATCTGCAAACTATTCTTACGACCGATGCCAGCCAAAAATGTACATCGCCGAGACTGGCTGGCCCACCGCCTCTGTAGACACTGCCACCAAGACCAACGGAGCCTCTGATGCGTCCGTAGCAAACCTGCAGATATTTTTGGATACCTTCGTCTGCCAGGCAAACAACAATGGTACTGGGTATTTCTTCTTCGAGGTATGTGCTGCACTTTGCGCCTCTTGCCCGCATACCCACATGAGCATACAGTTCAAGGACGAAAAATGGAAGGAGGATAAATACGGAGGTGTTGAAGGTAGCTGGGGATTAACAAACGGCCAGCAAGTATATTTTATTTCCAGCCGTGCACATGCTAACCATCTGCCAGGCGCGAACTCAAGGATATCACCATTCCGAACTGCTAACTGTTCCCATACGAGAGATTTTGGACTCGTTTCATTGAATATATGTACACTGGTCGTACATGGACATTACTCTAACTTGCTACATACGTTTGAATGTCTGTATTTTCACAACTTAATGATGAGCGGGACCCACAAGATGTGATCAGAATTACATAAGCATCACACTTTGTCCCTGTGCGAGCGGGCGATCCGTTGCGCCTGCATTGCGCTAGCGTTCCACCATGTTCGACCCACTAAGTACTTCAAACAACCCTTTCGCAGAGGACTCGACTCCACCATGGCCAACGACGCCTCACACGAATGCTCCCATTCCAAATCTCCGTCGAGCGTCAACCCCCGTACCGCCAACACCGGACAAAGGGCCTGCGCCCGGATTGTACGGGAAAGAGCCGCAGATATATGGCGCGCCCGACTCCGGCCTCATCTCGCCGAGGGAAAGCATAGGATCAAATGGACTGAGCTTCGAAAGGACAGAGCCTTACCTACGCGTTCGCATCACCGGGTTGGACAGAAATCGCAGAGATATTCTCATCAAATTTGATGCTCAGGTGCGAATCTCTGCTCGTTATCCCTTTGTACATTCTCATAAGCCCTAGACAAACCTATCGAACTTTACCGGGTCGACGTATCGTAACGTGTCGCGTTCATATATAGAATTCCAACAATTCTACGATGCCATCGTGCACAACAACCCGCAGACGATTGTACCTGCTCTTCCTTTGGCGCAAACGTCAGCCCCGACCGACGAAGAGGACGACCGGTTGGTCAGGATCATGCTACAGCGGTGGATGAGTCGCGTCTGCGAAGATACCATTTTGATATACGACGAAGACCTGCGCTCATTCGTCGAGAGCGATTTTGGTTATCAACCAACGCCGCGACCAAGAAAGAAGACGTCTTCTGGGTTCGGCATCATGCGGCGTGGAGTGCCCGACGAAGACGAGGAGCTGCAGCGTGCTCGATTCGAGCTCACCAAACTTGAAGGCCAATTCTTTGACACAGCCAAAGCCGTTGACAAGCTGGCGCTTAACCGCAAGAGTGCGTATTCATAACACTCGCAATTCACGAGTCTTAACCGAGCTTTCCGCAGTATTTGCGCACGTCCATGCTGAAATGGGCAACAAACTCATCAATGTCGCATCCACCGAGGCGCATCCACCGCTGGGGAATGCCCTTCGCAAGCTCGGTCGTACATGGCATAGTCTAGCTGACCTTGACCAAGCTCAGGCGCTCAGCGAATGTGTCATTATAGGCGATTCGTTGGGCTACCAGGGCATGAATGCGCGCTCAGCAAAAGAGACTCTACAAATGCGGACAGGCGTCCTCGAGGAATATCAGGCGGCGGTCAAGACCACCATATCGAAGCGCCGCCAGATCGAAAGGCTGAAAGCCAGCTCCAGTATCCGGGCGGAACGCGTTGACGAGGCACTGGAGGAAATTGAAGAAGTGCGCAATCCTGTCCACTATAGGGCCATGCTGACTGTCCACCAGGCCAATCGGTACGAACAAATCCTGGCACGACGAGCTGAAGGCATTTCCCAAAATCTGCACCGTGCACTGCAAACACACAATAAATACGCCAACGACGATATCACGTCGGCCCTGATTGAGCATGCTCGCTCGTCTATCATGTATGAACGGCAACTCCTCAAGGAGCTTGAATCGCTGCGAGGCGATGTCAACAACGCTGCACAGAAAGTCACCCCGAATACCGTTGCACCCAAGCCTATGAATGTTCCCAAGCTGGAAGACTTCGTCCCTCGCCCGCCTGTACCACGGGCGCAACCTCCTCCTCATATCCCTGCGTCCAACGGATTCGACCACCAACCCCAATCACAGCTTCCGCCCAAACCTCCTGCACACGTGGCTGCTCCGCTACCCGCTCCAGTCGCCGCATACAACAACGGCGACCCGCTCAGCCCTGCCTTTGGTTCTGCAAACAACTCACTCCCAGTGACCCCGTCTATATCCCAGCAGAGCCTATCTGGCACACGTTCGCCACTGTCGTCTGCTGGGCCCTCGTCGCCCATTCCTCAGTCACCTGGTGCAGGTTCCTCCAAGATTATCGTTTCTCCCAACCCTTCAGATGACGGAGGTCCTCCTCTGGGCGGTCGGTTCTCGGATGGTACAAGAAGCATGTTTGTCAAGCCACCGTCTTCACCACTTGCAACACCTGCAGGCCCCCACTCTGCTGGCTCCAGCCGCATGAGCACAGACCCTCTGATGGGCAGCAGCACAATAGGGCCGGGCATAGGGTCTTCGATGGCAAGGTCGGACAGCGGTTTGGATCCTCTAGGGACGGCAAGACCAACACTGATGACGGGCTCCGTGCGCCTCCCATCCAATCGCCCCCGTTTGGACGCCCGGGAAGCGGCTAGCAAGCTTGCGAACATGTTCTAGATCTTCACCCTTGCGTATACACTGTTGTATCCAGTTTTGTATCTCAATGTTGTGTCGGAGGGATCGCATTAAATATATCCTAGGTCATGCGCGTTATACAGGAAGCTCTCCATTTTCTGAGCTGGGTTCCCGTGAAGGCTCCTCCTTCTTGATTGTATTTGCCTTCGAATTTTTCTCCTCCTGGGTTTTCACTGCTCGTGGCTTGAAGAACCCGCCTGGATCCCCTTCCCAACCAAGCAATGTATAGCGTTGGCACGCGGGCCCACGAAGGAGGATAAAGAGTTGCCATCCACACCAGCCAAGGGATAGTGCAGCTGCGGGCCGCCATTCGTATTGTGTGAACACCCTGGTACCAGCGCTCGTGCCCATGACTTGTCCAAGCAAGAGATATTTCACGACAAGGTTTGGTCAGCAAGCCCAAGACTTATGCATGGATGCCCTACAGCGAGGATGAACACATTGTTGAGACGCGCGCGAGCTTCAGGCGCAATGCTACATTTGGTTGTCAGTGGGTGAAGCGAAAAACTGAACAGACAGCTACGATACCTAAAGATGGCGGTCGAAAGTGCGACCTGTTGCATTTGCTGAAATAGGTCAGTGCATATAGTAACAATGATCACGGGCGCGACATGGATGCCTGCAGCGCCGACGTATATTGCCAACAGGATGCATTGGGCAAGTATGGTGACTAGAGTGGCTGTCCAGGGGACGAGACGGTCGATGAGGCGTCCAATGACTGGGGCCATGCATACACCTCGTCGGTATGAGCAGTATTACGCCTCAGGTCTTGCTCCCACTTGTCGCAGACCTAGCGCCTCCCGAACGGTGTGCGTCCGCCATATCCACCGTCTTTGCTGGCCTCCTCCTCGGGGTGCTCATCGCCAGGGTCATCGCAGGAATAATCACAGACTGTGTTACATGGCGCGTCGTATACTATTTTGCAAACCATCGTCCTCGTCGTGATGTACCTCTTGATCCCGGACTATCCTACAAAAGAACAGAAGAACGGAATGCACTACGGCGGAATTCTCTATTCGATGGGCAAGTTCGCCGTAACGGAGCCCATTCTTATCCAGGCATGCTTGATCAACATCGCGTCGAGTGCTATGTTCTCCAGCTTTTGGATAACCCTCACATTCCTGCTTGGAGAGGCACCGTCCAATTATTCGACGTGCGTTCTCCCTTCTGGGAGGTTAAAGCGCAAGTCCATTCGCTTCTTGATTCGCTTCACTGACGAAGGCATTTGTAGTCCGAGTCGAGGCCTCGGGATTGGTAACAACACTAGCATAGTGCGTCCTGTATTTAAAGGTCTACTGCATTAGGCGGTCGTGGTTCTCGATTTCATCGTTGCCGCTCGGGTCCGCATCTACCGACGGGCTCGCAAATGTGTCCTGATGATTCGAGCTGCAGTATTGTTGGTTTTGCACCAATAAGAGCGTCGATTCCACGGGTAGCCATATTCAACAGAGGAATTCGCTAGGGATGCAACAGTCTCGCTACCGAATGGGGAATATCATGCAGGCATTTCCAACAGGCCAAAAGTCGCATAGCAAGTCTACCTTCCCCAAGTCAAGAAAAAGCATGTTACATATCTGGCATTTCTAGTCTATGTTATCCCCATCTCTCACAGGCCCGCCATTTTCTTTAGAACAGAGAACTCATCTCTTCCCGTTGCAGCACACAGGCTGGAGAACTGCGAGTCTTTGTTGCTTAACAGCTTCTTCGGACTGTCGAATTCGACAATTCGCCCATTGTCGAGAAGCATGATACGATCGTAGTCGATAATTGTGCGCAAACGATGCGCAATTGTGAGAATCGTGCTTTGAGAGAATTCACTGCACGAATGTCACAATAAATCAAGTGAATGAAGTCTGAGAACGTACTGTCGGATTGTGCGACCAATCAACTCATCAGATGCGTAGTCAACACTCGCCTAATCACATCGAATTAGAGCCAATTCAAAATCAAAGTGAAAAAAGGCGCACCGTAGCTTCGTCCATTACAAGGAGCTTAGTCTTCTTCAAAATCGCGCGCGCCATGCAAAGGAGCTGCTTCTCTCCCGTAGAGAAGTTTTCACCACTTTCCGATACTGTAGAGTCGAGGTTGCGGAACACATTCGCATTGACCGTGTCCGGACTATCCGGAGACTCTGAGTCTGTTGCTGGAATCAAGTGAACACGGCGCAAGGCCTCAAACTGAGGAGGGACGATGTTATAAGGAGTTCGAGCCAATGTCGTACAGCAACACTCACGATTTCCGCGTCACTGTACTCTTCAAATACGTCTAAGGTCGAGCGGAGAGTACCACTGAGAATAGTTGGATCCTCTGCAAATGATCAGGCCTGTGTTCATACACGCAGGCGAAGCAACATACGAGGAATGATTGTAAGTTTGCTTCGGAGGTCGGTGAGGCCGATTTTCGAGATGTCTAAGCCATCGATGACAATGTGGCCCTCTGTGGGTTCGACGAAGCGGAAGAACGACAGCGCAAGTGTACTCTTGCCAGACCCTGTGCGTCCAAGAATGCCGATTTTTTCACCAGGCTTGACTTCGAAGCTTATGTTGTGTAGGACATTGGGCAGATTGGGCTATAATGAACCTGTCAGTAACTCTCCAGCCGTGGTGAAATTGAGCGACGTACCGCGTAGCGTATGACCAAATCCTTGACTTGAACTCGTCCCTCTGCGGGCCAATCTTGGGCGGGGCGGGGCTCAATGATTTCTGCAGGTTCGCGAGGTAGCTCGGAGTATTCCTTCACTCGTTCAAGGGCAACCATCGATTGTTCAAGGCCTACGAAGCGGCGGACCATGAACAAGATGTCGTCGGGTAGACTGTTCGTGAAAACCAATGCAAAGCCTATAAGTGACGCGTCCCATCTAGGCATTAGGACACCAAGAATTGCGACCGCGCCGGTTGCTCCCACACTCAGGATGTTGAACCGTATGCTCAGCCACCTAAGGTGCCCGATCAGTAACTAATTCGGGAAAGTTCAGAAAGGAAACAAAGACGAGGTCCCGGCTGGTGTAATATGATGTGGTAAGAGCGACAGCCCACTCCTAAACCAGAGCGTTGTGTATAGCAAACGAATGTGTGCTCACCTATTCAGTCCCCACATCCAGTAATATGGGCTTGCATTCTGGCATAATGTTTAGATTTATATAGGGAAACGAATGGATCCTTACTGTGTCGACACAACGGAGCATATCACGAAGGAATTTGGAGGAAGCGCCAAAAGCGCGAATGATAGCGACACCAGCGATGGTTTCCGAATACATTCCAAGAATAGGACTTCTCGTTGTACTGTCTAGTCGCCTCATATCCCGTGAAGTTTGGCTGTAAACGCGAGCAGCTGTACTCTTGTTAGCCATTGAGTTGGCACATATGGGCGAGGAACTCACTGTTGTAGTACAGTCCACCAAGTGCTATTGCAGGGATGATAAACTGCCATCCTCCCACCACACAGATTGTCACAAGGGTTGTGACGGAAGACATCCCGTACATTACGCTGCGACCAAAGTTGTCCGACAGGTTGCTATCAATTCCTTCAAAATCTTTCCCGAATCTGTTCAACACCCTGCCGCGGTTGACGGTGTCATGCCAGCGTATAGATGTGAAAAGCACAGATTCTAAGAGGCGTTCATACAAGACCACAGAAGCATGTATAGAGCCGGTGTCTGCAGAATAAATCAATACCAAGGCAAGGGAATAACACGCGACTTACAAAGAACAAACCATCGAAGGGTTGTAATTACGAGACCAAGGGCAGTAATCTGAGAGAATTGTGAGGAAAAGCAGGCCAAAATGGAACGCACTGACCATGGCATAGATGCAGATGTAATAAAGTGGCGTCCTGCTACCGTCCTTCTCGAGTACAGAGTGTGACCAATATCGAAGCCATCCATTTTCAGCAACGGGAGCAAGACACCCGAGAATAAAAATTAGAGCAAAAAGTGCCCAGTAGAACCAATGACCGCACGATTGAATGTACATCAGCCACACATCGGTACTGATATGACCGACTGCTCTTGTCTCGTCTTCAACGAGTTTCCTGGGCTTTTTAGTCGCTGGTGTCGGAAGATCTGTCACAGCCGTTGCACTTTCAGAGGGTGTGGCAGTCACCGCTGCAGTGGAACTTGTCTCCGAGGCTGGCTGCTCATCTTCCTTATCGAACACTTCCTCTTCCAGCCTATCTACCTCAACGTCCTTGTCGTCGATAAAGCCAGATTGAACCAAGGTGCGCAAGACGCCTGATGCGTAGAAAGCGGCCTGGGTGCCTTCGAACTTGACGCGACCGTTATCGAGAGCGACAATGTACTGTGCGCCTTCAGCGCATAGTTGGACGTGGTGAGATACCAAGATCACGGTTCGGCCTTGCATGAGCTCTCCTTTGAGGCAGTGATTATACAGATGATGGGCAGTATGTGCGTCGACAGCAGAGAGAACGTCGTCCAGGAGTAGAATGGAGGCGCGCGAGTACACGGCGCGCGCAAGGGAAATCCTGGCCTTCTGGCCGCCCGACAAATTGACACCTCGTTCACCAATTTCCGACTCATCACCATCTTCCAAAATATCGAGATCAACGATGAGCGCACAGGCCTCAAGCGTCTTCCTGTATCTCTCTTCTTCGAGAGGCAGGTTGAATAGGATATTTTCCTTGATAGACGCGTTACGCAACCATGCAGCTTGTGGAACATACGCGCAGACACCGTCAGCGATCCACTCTTGCCCGGGCTTGTATGTCATCAAGTTGGCAAGCGCATCCGGAGGGGACCGTGGGCAAAACATTTGGCCACTGAGGACGTCAGCTTCTCCAAGCAGAGCTACACATTGTTCAGTAAAATTGACACGGGTAGCGTTTACCATGCCCACCGTGTAAAAGAAGTGTCTTTCCAGACCCTAGTTTTCCGCAGACAAGGGACAACTCGCCCTTCGGGAACCGCAGAGACAAATCGACGAGTACGAACTTGTGATGAGGCGTTGAGGTTGCGGATGGGGTAGCGCTGCTTCTCGAACGGTCTTGCGGCCATGTTATCGTGCACGACTGGAAGGCCACCTGGTCGGATTGCTGTTCTCTCGGAGGGACTGGGGTGATTTCTGGGGAGTTGAGGTATTTGTCTATGCGACGTAAGGACACCATCGACTGTAAAACTTTCAGTATGCGGGTACAAAATTAGAAGCAACCATACCTGTAGAAGGTTTATAAAGGTCTCCGGCAATGCATTCAAGGCGAACTTCAGCTCGTTGAAAACTGTTATGAGTTAGACACCATGATGTCTCTTAGACCACACAAGCGCACCGACGATAGATGTGAACGCAATGGACGGGGTGAGTTCCTCTTTTCGCACCACAGCGAAGTGCCAGAAAGACACAAGGGTGACCAGTATAGGCGAACCATTCCTTACACACATGAGAACGGAATCATGCGGAAATGGCAAAATAGATACCAGATTGCATTCCAAAGCGTCTGTTGGGCTGAGTTAGGCTGAAATCCATTCGCCATATTATTGTGCAACCGACCTCCATTGTGTAGTTCAAGCGTTGGCATTTGAGCTCTTGCTCTCGAATTTTGAGAACCTTGGCCTCAAAATTGCGCTCCCACGCCATGAACTTCGAGCCATATTAGCTCGACAGTTGGAGCATTCCTTCAAGTACGCACCTTGAGCATACGGATAGCACCGAGAATCTCGTTCATCAATGCGATACGTTTGTCTCGCGACTTCATGAGATTGTCCTGCACACGAACGACAACAACACCAGCAAAATGGTTAAGAGGGAGGAATAAGCAAGTCACAGCCAAACCAAAGAAGCAAGAGACGCCGAGTAGTTTGTACAAGAACATTGCTCCTATCACAATCTCAATAGGCGAATCTGATAGTCAGTTAGCAAACAACGAATCGATGCACGTTCGCCCTATTGAACATAAGCACATTGGGCAGCGCAACGCACCGATGAGAGTGAAAAGGTGCCAGGCGAACTCGCTGATACGGTCGGTGTCGGTGAACATGAGATTCATCACTTGAGCTTTGCTGCTAAAATCATCTTCGTCGTCACTGCCATCTCCATCCTTTTGGCTGCCATCCTTGTCGTTGTCCTTCGTGGGTGCGGAAGAGGCCACATCTTTGCGCACAAGGGTCTTCACAAAGAGTATTGAATTAAGCTGTAGTCGGATGTTGGTTTGTACAACGGTGGTCGCGAGCGACCACAATTGCCCAGTCACTGTTTAGGGCGTTCAGAGAGCGGCGATGGTACTCAAGACGGATCACGTACGCAAGTAAGAAAATGCTTTGCTCGAGATAAGACCAACGGCAAGTGCCCATCCCCACCGAGTATCAGAGCGTGTTGGGTCCCCTTCCAAGTATTTGATGAATTGCTCGAGGAACATGGGAGGAACGTAGAACAGGATAGCGCTGACTGCAGCCAGAGAGATTTCGGCAATCAAGACGGTCGAGTTCAAATGGATAATGCGATATGCTAGGTTCCAGCCAGATCCTGGTTGTGGTTGCCAGTTTCTGATTTTGAGGGAGACGGTGCGGACAGTTTTGCGCATGCCTGTGTAGTTGGTTGTTGCTCGCAGAAAAGCTGGAACGATAGGCAAGTCCGCAATTTCGACACTTTCAGCAGTGTTGCCCAACATAACGACCTTGGTGCTGTACGAAAAGAAGAGGGTATCCCACGGGGAGCATCCTGTAAGGATTTTCGGTTTAGATGGTGACGCATCTAGGCATGAGAAGGTAGCTTACCGGTTGCACCGCTGACATTGGCATAGTCCATGTTGGTCATCGCGGCAACATCTATCAACAGTGTAAGTTAACAGTAGCAAAGGCATCTAAACAACAGCGGAGCAAGCAGCACACATAGGCGCGGATCTAATATGCATTTTGCAGACAACACACCTTTAGGCATGTACATGTCTTCAGCATCAAAGTGTAGCACGGGTCCAGTTGGGGTAGTCATTGCCAGAAGTGTGGACGTTAGGTAGAAGATCAGGACTGCTACATGTATTCCCAGAAGGTTTCCGGCGACTGAGCTAATCACTGGCATAGGCGATGTGGGGACGATGCTCGCGACAAGGAGAATCAGAGTGGCCGCTCCGTTCAACAACGCGAGGTGTGTGATGGACCTGTCATGGTGGTGTACGGAGACTTGGGACACTGAGTTGATAGCGACAAGCAGCACATAGAGAGCAAAGGCAGCGCGGATAACATGAGTGACAATCTCGTCTTCTTCTATGATAACCCATCCGAGGCGAACAGACTCGAGGATGAGGTTGGCGGACAAGATGATGGACAGCCATAGCTTTCTCAAGCGAACCTAGGAAACCTGTATAAGACGAGTCATTTTCGACTGTCGGGATACGCACCTGACGCCAGAATCCGGGCTCGTCGATGGCTATACCGTCCTGAAAATCTATAGGGCGCGCGACGTCGAACGGGTCCGGGCTTTCCGCTTCATCCTTGGGTCCGTGTATTGGAAGTTGAATCCTGCCTTCCTTTTCGCGAAAGGCAACAAACGCCAGCGAGCTGACGACCGCACAGACGGTCAAAGCCGCTGCGACTTCCACAGGGAAATCGGCCATAGGTCGACTTGAGCGTAGACTCGAGAGAAGAGCAGGCACTACCGATCGCGCTTTCCATAATAATTTGTTATGTTTCGATATACAGTCACATCGCACGGCACCGCAAGATAAGCACCTCATGGCGCGCACTGGTGGTGACTAATACTATGTACCTTCTACCAGTACCTGCGACAATATTTCATTGCAGCTGGCCCAAAGGACAGGGGGACCATTTGCTACTGTCAAGTCTGTGCCATCCTGGGGCACTACAATGTGCTGGTTTTCCTGGTTTATCGACATGCTCCATTTCAACGTCCACATCCACCTCGACTGGCTCTGACGATCCTAATAACTCTTCCAGTCGCTGCGCCATTGTGTCCATACCGTTTGACTGCCAATTCTTGGAAGCAAAATCAACTTCGGTGACAGGCCAGCATGGTGGAAACATACTGATACATGGGTGGTTTGGGACAACAAAGACAACGCCGACTCCAATTGTTCATCTCCCTTGCAGATAGCCTGGACAAGTTGTAACGCTCTGTTCATAAATCAGACAAAGTCATGAAGCGCAGTACAGATGCCTACATTGGCTTTGCTTGGGAAACTGTCGGTCCGAGCGTTGACACAATTGAAGCAACGACGTCGCGTTTTGTCGCGGATTCACCGCCTTCCACTTGACCAAAGTCCACAACCCAGGCCGCCCAGCGGGCAATGCATGCATCGTAAGATGAATTCGATTTCTCCTCGGTTGGAGACAGTAATCTTGAGAGAATGCGGTTGATAAGGGTAAGAGGCAAGTCGGGATGCGTGCTCGTCAACTGCTGAATCAATGGTCCCCAGACTTGTATTGATATAGCTGGAGGGTAAAATCCATCCTCGGGGAATACACGCTTCCTGTGATTTTGTTCGTCCATGGCCAAATTGCGCAATTCAAACAACTCACTTTTTCGCTAAAGGTACCAATACACCTTTTTCAAGAAGCTCGTCAGAGAGTTTCTCCAGTGCGAAGCTCTCCTTGTCGCCTGCGTCGCCCGTCTCCAGTCCGTGGTCGATAGCGACTTGGGCTTCGCTGACCCAGCGCTCAATCTCTCGTACGATCCTGGCAATGGGTTGCTGATACGAGACCTTGATTGAGTGATCCCGTACTGTGGCTTTTACAAGCCGTCTATATTCATTGAATATGGGGGCTATTGGACGAAGAACTGGTTCAAGCTTTGGCACAGTTGTTGGATTGCTAGTTGGAAGCCAGTAGTTGTTGAAGAGCCATACCATTGCCTGCGCGTCATTATTGGACGTGGTCGACTTCAAAGTGAGCAAGACGCACCTGTCGCGCTCCTTCACGAAGCAGTTCCAAGCTGGGTAGGTCTTCGTGAGTAGCCGAGTGCCGCAGCTCTACGAGCCACAAAGGCAGCCCAAGTTGGTCTGCAATGGAAGCAATAGATCTTGCATAAATTCCCGACTGGAGAGGGTCTACCAGGCCGTTGACCAGCCGTATAAGAGCGGCTGCATAATTATGGCGAAGAGTAAGCGAGAACGCCCTTTGGTTTCTTGGTAGGCTGTCGTCCGTGATTGATGTTAAGATGGACAGAGTGGACTCTATCGCATGTGGGAGGGATGTTATGAGCTTCCAAGCAGTAATCTAACTGTACATGAGTTAAATTCGCGATGCGGTCTGGTGAACGCGCACTCGTTGAATAGCAAGCAACTTGGCATCAATATCATTTTCGTCTTCAAATATCCAAGAACAGACTTGGTCAAGTTCTGCGGAAGACGACCACGGCACCCGGCGAGGAAGCTGCATTTCGGTAGAGAGTGTGAAGCAAAGTAGCAAAATGTTATCTAATCTTATCTCCGATCGTGTCTCTCCGAGATCAAACAATGGGTTACTGGGTACTTAGAAAGGTATGTAAATGTTCGAGGGATATGGGTATACGGGCACAAGTGATGATATACACTTATATTATGATAAGCAAACAATGTGTACAACGTTCGACACGACAGCGTCTATGTCGCAGGAACCCATTTCAGTGCCTAAGCGCGAAGTGTGAGGCGCCTTAGCAATGGCTGGAGATGCGAACGTACCACTAGAGTGAAGTCCTGCGTGACGGCAGCTCGAAGAGCAGCAACATCGCCAGTGTAGTAGATGCGATCATCGTTTATTACAACGTAGGTAGTTGGGCGAGCTTCGAGTGATGTTAGCAAAGAGAAGAGCTGAGAGCTTGGAAGATCCCACTTCCGTCTGGATTTGTCCAAGATACGAGCACTTCGTTGGCAGTATTGTCGAGGCCATATACCGCTGTTTCGAACATAGGCTCATCGTCGGAAAGGCGGCGCACACGCGTGGACCGCGTAGAAGAATTGGGGTTGTCAGCCCGCGGTTTTGCCAGACGGGTGACATGGAAGCTGCAAGCGTGGTCGGTTGATGTTGTGCACAATCTGCAGATACAGCTGAAGCTCACTTCTTTGAATGTATGGCTAGGGAGTCACCAAAGTGACCAGCACTTATGGAAACGCGTTCGTGAGTGGCCTGTATTCCCGGCACACAGTTAGGATTCTCATACCAGCGCTCAAGAAAGATTGGACGCACAGTGTTGTACAGCTCGTGGAACTCTTGGAGGTCGATTTCGCTGTACTTGACTGCGTCGGCCTTTGTGTGAACAACACGATGTCCATTCATATAGCCAAGAAGGCCGCCCTGGATAGAGCCATCGTACAGCGCAACGTATCCTAGCGGTTGTGTAGCCTTTTCCACAGGCGGTGGCCCAGCGTGATGTAGGTAGGTTGGAAGGTTATTGGGCACGCCTTTTGCAACGGCGGGATCATGAAATGTGACTTGTGATTCGTCGTGGAACTGCCATAGGCGGGGCGCCGGTAATTGAAAAGGAATGTATTTGTCGGGCAAGCGCACGAAGTTGAAGGTTAACCCGCTCGCTGTAGGCAAGGAAAGAGCGAAAGGAACGAGGACTAGAAATTGGAGAGTAACGAAGACAAAGGAGAGAGACATGGAGATGAGAGAAGGAAGCCAAGTTGGAATGACGGCCATCTCTATTATAAAGGTTCCAGGTAAAGCTGGGAAGCAGGGCCCGTTGGAACAGTGAAAAGTTCGAGGGGATATCATTTGACGTGATCGTTCTACTAGGGCCATGTTACAATGTGCACAAGGATGTACCGGACCTGTTTGACGGTAGTAGTAGAAATAACTGTAACGACGCAAAGATGGATGGCTTTCCGACCGGCATTCGGACCGGGATTGTCTATCTTGGCCGCTCATGGGATTTCGGATCCTTTACCCCACATCCACCATAACAAGAACGATGCAGGCGACACGCATTCCCATCTTGCGGCGCGCCGTCCGACGCGACGTCGCGCGTCTTTCTAGAGGATATCACGACAGTGTCATCCCGAATTTGGTGTCGACATCCTCACCCGAATTCATCGCAAAGGCCGACGCAATGGCCGCACTCATCGAGGACTTGCGAACGAAGACGGCAAAGGCCCGTCTCGGCGGAGGATCCAAGGCGGCAGAGAAAATGAAGAGCAAGGGAAAGTGCCTACCTCGGGAAAGGTGCGTGAGGTCAACAACGCTGAACAAGGACGAGTTCTGATATCCTCAGGCTCCGCCTCTTACTGGATAATTCTACACCATTTTTGGAGTTGTCGCCGTTGGCTGCCTACGAGGTATACGGAGACCAAAGCATTCCAGGTGCTGGATTGATTACAGGCATCGGGCGGATCTCTGGACGCGAATGCATGGTCATCGTCAATGATGCGACAGTGAAAGGTGGTTCATATTATCCTCTGACGGTGAGCTCTCTTGTGAAATTGGACCACACTATCTCAAACTGGTCGCTACAAGGTCAAGAAACAGCTCCGTGCGCAAGAAATTGCCCGAGAACATGGGCTCCCATGCGTATACATAGGTGGCCCGGATCATCATGCATCTTGACTGTAAACAGCTCATCTGACGCATGTTGTAGTTGAATCTGGCGGCGCGGCCCTGCCCTACCAGGCCAATGTCTTTCCTGACAAGGTGTGTTGCAGTCATCGTTGCATTTCATACCCTTATGTGTCGTCGAAGGAACACTTTGGCAGAATATTCTACAACATGGCTCAGATGTCCGCACTCGGCATACCCCAAATCGCGTCTATACATGGTATTTCTGTCGCAGGAGGCGCGTACGTTCCGGCCATGGCAGACGAGAACATCATCGTACAGAACCAAGGGCGCATCTTCCTTGCGGGCCCTCCTTTAGTAAAGGCTGCGACTGGGGAAGACGTAGACGACGAAACTTTAGGTGGCGGAATGATGCACTCCAGCGAGTCTGGAGTAACAGATCACCTTGCGCGCGACGACGAACATGCTATATCACTCACACGCAGTGTAGTCGCCGACTTAGGGAGGGCGGGTTGGCGTCCAGCCTTGGTCAGTGATATTCCCATCGAAACCATACGATATTGGCTTGACCTTTGCTTTTAGCCTCCGCAACAGTCAGAATCACCTTTATACCCTGCGTCGGAGCTTGGGGGGATTGTTGGTACAGATGTCCGGCAAGGATTTGACATGCGAGATGTCATTTCGCGCATCGTAGATGGAAGCAAGCTCAGGGAGTTCAAGAAAGAGTATGGTCCAACCATTATCACAGTGCGACATTTCTACCTACGAAGAGTTCGAAATTTGACTCAATAATGTTCAGGGATACGCCCACATCCATGGCTATGAAGTGGGGATTGTCGCCAACAACGGCATCCTGTTTTCGCCATCAGCTTTGAAAACCACTCATTTCATTCAATCATGCTCTCAGCGGAAAATTCCGCTCCTGTTTCTCGTTAACGTCACAGGTATAGTACAAGACTCGATACCGGGGTGAATTAAACCAACATCATACACAGGCTACATGGTTGGCTCCAAAGCCGAGCGCGGTGGCATAGCGAAAGACGGTGCGTCTTCCTGGATTCAACGACTCAATGATCCAACGTAGGCGAACAGGTGCCAAGATGGTTCGAGCTGTGGCATGTGCCGATGTACCCAAGCTCACCGTTGTCGTTGGGGGGAGCTTTGGCGCTGGGAACTATGGTGAGCTTGACCTTAACAATCGCCATCGTCTTGTTCTAACAAGTCCTTAGGCATGTCTGGTCGTGCAGTATGCTTATTTCAAAACATTCATTCACTATCTCAATATGCCGTAGTATTCGCCCAGGTTCCTCTGGATGTGGCCGAACTCGAAGGTGTCAGTCATGGGTGGCAGTCAACTATCGCAGGTTATGGCGTCCGTTTCAAAGTGAGTGCCCCGCAATGTGGTCTTGGGCCAACTTCAACCGCATTAATCTTTCTCAGGGACCCCACCCAACACTCTTCTCTGAAGGACGAAATTGAAGAGCAGTCCACGGCACTGTATTCCACGGCACGCTTGTGGGATGATGGGATCATTGAGCCCACGGCCACCAGAGATGTTGTCGGCCTTGGTCTTGCCTTAGCTTCGAGGCAATCCGGTGGGAGATCGACAACTTGGGACGGTAACAACTTGGGATACGGAGTATTCAGGATGTAGATAGCTTCGCTGTGTCCGCCATGTATAGCTTTGAATGGAACTGCAAATTGCTGCTTGAGTTATGATCAGTAATCACGGGCAACGCGTCGATAGGACCCTTGATAGAATTCCCGACGAGTCGATTTTTAATCGGACCCGAGTGTTGCTTATGTCCAAATGCGGTAGACAATGGTGTGTGGCCACTGGCGGGGCATCTGGAGAATGCTGATGGCCCCCGTAAGGTAGATTTTGTGTGCCAGGGAATAACCTCTAATATCGAAATGACTTGACTGTTTTGCTTGCCATCGATATTTTCACAGAATTATTAGCCAATTCTACTTTGCCGCCATTACCCCAAGTACTTGCACGAACACTGTGCAGCTTAGTGCAAGTACTTTCAACACAACAAAGGAGGAAAAATTGGCTACTCAACATACGCATAGCTCGCATACCACCTCGAAGCCAGTTGTAAACGTCATGTGGCGTACGTCCTGTCAAAAGTGCGGACAAGCTTTTTTGCAGCGACGAGGATTGCAGGGACTTGCCTGCGTCGATCCGAGACTAATTCACGTGACTGCATTTAGCCAAGCCATCGACCGCCATGTTCCCACAGGCCACTGTTATTCTCGAAAACAAAGGCAGCGTTGCACGTGATCATCTTGCCTCGGAGAGAACTCTGCTGGCCTACATTAGAACCAGTCTGGCCGTCGCGTCCGCCGGTGTTGGCCTCATCCAACTCTTCACCGTCGCAGAGGTCTCCAAGGCGCCGCTCGCACATGCAACCGCACGACCGCTTGGCGCAACAGCCATTGCTATTGGCATAATGATTTTGCTCATTGGCTGCACAAGATACTTCAGCATTCAAAATAAGCTGGTCGAGGGTGTATTCCCATTGGCAAGACTGCTCACTGTCGCAATTATGGTGTCTGTGTTGGTCTTGATAACGACGGTGTTCGGCCTGTTGATTTCACAGTCCTGGAAGAATTATGCCCACCCGCCGCGTGAGTCCTGTATTGTTCAGAGCGATGTCCTCGGTGTCCTAACCATCTCCCAGTGCTTTCGACTACTGTGGGTTATTACGACTATTCAAGACGATTAGAAGAGACACAAAGTGAATTTTGACGGGACAGAATTATTTTGGATGTATATCTGGCGGGGAACGAGAGTTTTCAACTTGGACATGGTGGACAATACGTACCAGACGGACCATGTAATGATGATCGCAACTTCACGAGAACCTTCATGACGCGGGCCCACACCCAATGATATGAGCAAGCCAATTCAAGCATTACCATCCTCGACGCGCAACCAAATCCGTTCAACTCAGATCCTTACTTCCCTGGTCCAAATAATATCAGAGCTTGTGCAGAATGCGCTCGATGCTGGCGCGCGTCACGTCGACGTTGGGGTAGACCGAGACGATTGGTCGTGCTGGGTTCGAGACGATGGGCATGGCTTTAGCAAAGGCGACTTGGACCATCTTGGCGGAATTGCAGGGGATAGGCGTTATGGTGTGTCTCATGAACAGCGTCCGTTCCAGGACTGACGCTCCTCACAGTCACTTCAAAAGCCTACGATCCAGATTCCCTGAACATGATTTCGACTTTTGGATTCAGAGGCGAAGGTTCGCCCCCTCTCGATGTTAAGCACTGGTCAATTTACGCGAGGTCCAGCATTGGCGTCTGCTGCAGACTTGTGTTGCTTAGAGATAGCCTCTCGTACCGTCTCGTCTCGCGACACTTGGTCCATCATTGTGAAGGTACATCCACCTTGGACTTAAATTTGAGTTTACTCGACCTTGCCATAGGGAGGAAAGTCACTTTACACCGGGTCCGCCGTGCGATGGAGACGCGAAGCTCCTGGAACGACTGTATTTATTCGCGACACTTTCTACAACGTACGATGCGGCACCCTTAAAGCATCTTCCCTCGGCTCAAACTCTCTAGCTACCAATTCGCCGGTTATCCCATCCATCAGCAGGCCGTACTTTCGAATTGATACGCCAAGAGCTCGAAGTATATGCACTCATGTTCCCCTCTGTTGGGTTGTCTTTGGAGCGCTCTGGGCAGACTGACACAATCGTGAAAATACCAAAGGCAAGGAACGTCCGATTGACTTCGCCTTTGCTCATCCTGTACAGACAGCGTCCACTTTACATACCTTTCAGCATATCTTTGGAAAGGCTCTCGTCCAGGTGAATATCAGATTCTAGTCTTGCTCGATCGTACTTATGCGCTTGCACTTACCATTTAGCGTGTCGACCATATCGACGCCAGGGCCGGCAATCTGACAGTGCAAGGATTCATAAGCGTAGATGGCTCGCCATCCAAGGTGAACAACTAGCTAGCGACTTGGCTGCATACTCATGTTGGCGATCTTTTAGGCCCATCAATTTTTGTGTACGCTTGGCTCGTGACCGCGACACGAACATATGGTGACAATCCCAGATATAAACAAACACCCTATCGTCATGGGAGAGTTACAAAAGCTCATCGACACGAAAATGGGCAGCAGTTCTTTCGCCAAACAGGTATTTCCGCATCTGCGATATAACATGCCGTCTCAAGCGCGTTTCTTTAAGGCAGCTGAGGACGATAAGCATTTCCACGCTGGTGCGGATTGCGATTCTGCTAGAGCATTATCCTAGTATTTCTTACATTGACTATAGGTGTAGTCAAGTCGCCGAAGAAGAACGTGCTCCGTCCAGTGTACGTGCTGAATGTGACAGTTCCTTCCGACCAAGTAGACAACTGCCTTGAGCCGGCGAAATTGAACGTGCAGTTCCGTGTATGTTCCAATCTAGATTCCTCGCTGAATTACTTTGAGTGAACCCAACGCTAGAACAAAAGTGCAATAGTCTCGTTGATTTCTTCGACAATAGAGTCGTTTCTTGTCCGTCATGGATATGCCACTGATTCACGAGCAATGCGAGTGCAGCGCCAAATATCACACTCCCCTTCTCCATCGCCGTCCCCTTCTCCTCGGAAGCGTGCGCGACGTGAAGGAGCGATGGAGGACTGCATCGAAGCTGATAATGAGCCTCCGGTGCCACTCGTTATCAGAGTAAGTATGTCTGCTGGTCTCAGAATCCCGTTAACTGACCTCTTGAAGGGCCGTGAAGGGCCTGTTGGCCATATCTCATGGACAGATCCGAGCACTGGAATGGCTTTTGTGGTGGACAGCCGCACAGGCAACTCGAGTCTGCAAGCACGACTTCCATCGACTCAAGACGAAGAGATGGGTGCAAGCGCACCACAGTTTGTATCGAATCGAAGGAGGCCGTTTTCCAGATCTCAGCCAATAGACTCCATGCCTCAATGGATTAAAGACGCCCTAGCCGTGAGCTCCAGCATCTGCTCCCTCTAATTGCATCGCTGATTCCCGCAATCCAGTCAAACGAGACATACACCGTGCCAGAAGCACCGATATCATCTGCTCGACGCAATGACTGTAGTGGTGGTCCATGGGGAATCGACAGTGCAGACGGACAGCTGCATGTGGCGCAGTTTGGAGGCTGCCTCCACCCTCGTTCGTCGTTCAGAGGCTCCCAAGAGAATATTATGGGAGTAACGAAGCATCAGTATCGAAAGGAAGACCTCCAACGCGTGCAAGTCGTCAACCAGGTAGATCGCAAGTTCATTGCGTGCCTCATAAGGGAAACAGCACCGTTAGCGAGCGGGCAGGAGATTATGGAACAAACCGGTCTCATACTTATTGACCAACATGCCGCCGATGAACGCATACGCGTCGAGCATTTTCTCCAGCCGCTCTGTCAAGCCTTCTTGGAAGGATCGGTCGCAGAGCTACGCATACTCAAACCCGAGAGACCAGTCCTCCTCACCAGCTTTGAGGCCGAGGTATTGTCGCGTGACGACACACTGCAAAGATATTTACAACGCTGGGGTTTTGGGCTCGGAAAATTGGAAGAGGTGGCAGCAATGTCCCAGTCGAAATCAGGCGAGAGCAGCTACACGCAAATGTGGATTGAACATGTCCCGGAAGTGATTGCCGACAAGGTAAGCGAAGTCTTGCCTATACAGCGTGCCTCTTTGCTTGTGCTTCGTCTTGGTTTAGAAGCGGCTAAGTGACCTTCATAGGTGCTTGTCGGCGAAGAGCTGCGTGATATGATCAAGTCAGTCGTAGCAAACAGAGACCCCCATTGGGAAGGAGGACTTACGGCGGGAAATGGAAATTGGGTCAAAGCACTCCGGTGGTGCCCCCAGAGACTCCTGGAGCTTGTAAATTCGAAGGCTTGTCGCGGTGAGCTTCCATTTGCTTTTTGCTTTTTGGACCTGTAAACCTTGCTTTCAATTGCGCGTATACTGAAAACGTTCGTTCAAAGGTGCCATTATGTTCAACGACAGCCTCACTCGTGAACAATGCGAGAAATTAATATCTCGGCTTGGGCAGACGGTTTTCCCATTCCAGTGTGCGCACGGACGGTAAGTGGTTTCAGGAAACCTAGGTTTGATGCTAACTCTTTTGTCCTTTAGTCCATCATTGGTTCCGCTCACAGCCATTCCGAACATGCCTGTATCCAGGAGCAGGAAGGATATTCGGTGGTCCGAACTGTAGAGCACACGTATTGAGCTTCCCGTAACGGGGCAGACTATGCTTCTGAAATCTAGGCCTAGATGTCATTGGGGAGAACAATATAGACATGTTATACCTGCGCTTTACTGCAGCACGGCTTGTGACTTGTATTCGGAGCAGCAGAACTGTGCCCAGTGCCACTGTACCATATTACAGTATCATGTGACCTGTCGAGGCCGAAGCGGATTGCTGCGAGCTATGAATGACTGTTTCCTCCGCTCCAATAGGACCAGTGAAGAGAGGAAGGCAAGAGCCACAGGGCAGGACAACAGTTCCACGGTGACGCCACACGCCATTTCAAGTTGGGATTCGGCTATGCAAAGGTCAGGTAGATAACACGAACATCCATCTGTGAGGACTTCTGGCAAGCCCCCTTGGCCGAGACGAAGCAGGCGGACATACTAGTTCGAGCCACAATTCCAGACGGAGTAAACACAGAATTTGATCGAAGGCGTCGTTCGCACTCGATATGGATAGCTTGGTTGGGCCAGCGACTACAGACCCCGATCTGTGAGAACGTGATTTTGGTGATGGGTTGGCGCTTAAATGGATGGCAGAGGCAAGACGTCAAGTCGACGCACAGTTGTATTTGGTGTCTGGTGCTTACTGCTAGAGCGTCACCGAGATTACGGTCAATGAAGTAGCAAGCGGGCTAATCGAGAATGCGAGGAATGAATCATTCGCGATGGCTATCTCTTCGGTCTATCGTCTCAATGGGACGTACCGGAGAATGGAGGAGTTCTCGATACCACGCTGCTCTTGCACACGCGACAAGCAGATTAGTACTGAAAGAGACTCCGAGTTCATTTTGGCCCCAGGCCGATGAGTGGCACCGGACCGAGTCGATCATGGCAGAGTTGCGAAAAACGTGCGTATGCTGCTTCAGGCGATAACAGAACAAGATTAACCAGTCAATTCATGGAGGCTGAATACATACTGATGTTCGCAAGCTCATTGCACATGTGTAATCACGAGGCTAATCCACCCGGCCATTCAAAATCATAGGAAAAGGCATCTATTCTAGCATGATTACAAGCATTTATGCATCTGTATACGTTTGGGAATATGCGACTATTTATCTACGAGGTAGTCAAGGCCTCAGCCTGAAGGCTCACTGTCAACAAGCATATTCGTTTTGACGAGTTCAATATCCTGATCCGTCAAGTCCGTATACACTTTCACGTATTCCTCTGCGCCGCCATACTTTGCGCGCAAAAGGCCTAAGAAAGCAAGCATGGTTTCGCGTCTGCGTCTGCGTTAGTGGATGAGTGAGCAAGCAAGACAGGCAACTTGCCTGCAGGTGAACATATTCAGAGCTGCCGAATTATTCTCTTGAAATAATGGTTCTTGTTCCAAGCGTTTCATAATCTTTTCACGTGCTGGCTCACGACCGATGCGCGTCAACGCGTAGTCTTGAGCGATATCTTCGTCGGACACGCCGCAGAGCTAAGGAAACGGTTAGAACGGGCTCGAATGAAGATACGGTAATTTGTGGGTGGGATACAGAGAATAAGAGCAAGCAACGTACGAGCAAGATGATGGCTGCCAATATCCCAGTTCTATCCTTGCCCGCTGTGCAATGGAATATGCACCCTTCGTTCGGATGGTCGCGAATATGCCGAAGAACCGCAGATACAGAGGAACCAGCATTGTCAAGAATTTGGGTGTACAGCTCCATGAATGCTTCCGTTTTCCCACTTGCGTACAATTGGAAGCGTCTGTTGCAAGAGAGTTGGTATTCGGAGGGAGAGGACAAGTGACGAGCAGGAGCACGCAAACTCACACTCACTTGGCCATCATCTCGGGGCTATAGTCCTCCTTCTGAAACACAGGAATGCGCACGACAGAGACGCCCTCAATGATAGGCAGTGGCGCTGCGTATTTCTCGAGCTCAGTGTCTGAACGCAGGTCAAATACGGTCTTGACATTGAGGGCCCGAAGTTGCATCTTCCCTAGTGTGAATCAAGTCTAAGCAACAGCCTTTCGGAGATGGTGGGATGGAGAGATGGTGAGTGATGGAGGTTTGGCGCACCTTCGTCCGTTATAGCTGATAGCTCTGCTGACCGCAGCGCAACAAGGGGTCGGGTCACTTTTCCAGGATGTGTAGTACTCTGATATAGACCGAGGTCGCGCACGTTGATGACCCCAGGGATAGTGAGGAACGGGTGTTTGCTGAGTACTTGGGCGACGTAGGAGGCGTCGAGTGATTCCAAATCGTCATCATGAAAAGCCATCTTCAATTCTGGGGGTGGTGATGAAGCTCGTGTCTTTGAATGTGGATAGTTGGTATATTGGTGTGGTGGTGAAAGAGCAAGCGAAAGATGGACTGGATGGCATCATCTGTTTAATTCACACGTCTCCGAATCGGTTGATTAATTCTCGAAAAAGCAGAGGAATGTTTGGTTTCCAGCAACGGCGTAAACTTCTACTTGGGGAGAGGCGTTTAGGGTAGAACATCTCATTCGATTCCCGTGGAGAGGCCATGAATGCAATGAAGCCTCGGCCCGATTTCCGTTGCATACTGTGAGCGCATGGTCTCGCCATCAAAGTCATTTGCCATCCGTCACGACGAACATGCCCTCAACGCCGTTGTCCTCAGCAAAGCTTACCTCTCTGACATCACAAACGCTGAAGCTTTCGCTCGACCGACAAAGTGGCCGGGTGGTAGACGATGAGAGGGTACGGCGGAACCTGCAAACGCTTAGCAGGAACCGAGGTGCAATGGAGAAAGGACAATGGGAGAGGGTGAAAGGTATGGCTGGGTGCGTACGCATACATGCTGCGCGTATGATGAACCTCACTCGCTTTGGACAGTGAACTTGCGGACGATGTTGACGACGAGGGAGAGGTTGAAGGCCCCGCGGATCCAGTGCACGAGCCATATCACGACACAACACCCGTCAGATATACTGACGGAGACGACCCTCGTAATGATATGGACGACGGACAGTTGGTCCAGGAGCAGCAGAGATTGATGGACCGTACGTTCTTGTCGTGTCTCCTCCCTAAATTCTAACCTGCTCGCAGAACAGGATAGCCACCTTGACATTCTGGCAGCCTCTATATCCCGCCAACACCTTCTTGCAAACGATATTGGTGGCGAGCTTGAGAGCCAGGTCGGGCTAATAGAATCTTTGGAGGAAGAAGTCGACAATACCCACAATCGACTTGGTCGCGCGCGCCAGAAGCTGGACCGTGTCGCTCGCGGCGTCGGTGGAAACCGTAAGTTCGATTCGGAGACAGCCTAGACTATGCTCACACTACTTCCAGTCTCCACTATGGTTATTGGCCTTTTGATCCTAATTCTTCTCGTTCTCATCGTGATATTCAAGACATAATGATTTGCTACGCCATTCTAGCCCTCTGTATCACTAATTTTTGGAACAAGAACCACTACCGTGTCCCTTCCGAAGCTCTGTGATTCCCTTTGCATGAATTTGCTGCTTGTACTTTCATGGGCAGCATATCCCACTCCGAGAGGCCCAACCAATGTTGGCGCAACAGTGATTATGAGCGTATCGACCACGTCCGGGTGTGCGAGAAACGATCCAATAACGCGTGCGCCCCCCTCAACCATCAGTGACTTGATGCCCAGATTGTGTAATTTGGCCAAAACGGCGGGCACTGTAAGTTGGCTGGCTATCGCAATCACTTTGGCGCCTGCGTTTTCGAGCTCTTGCACACGGTCCGGATGGACGCCGGTAGAGCATATAAGCCATGGTTGCTTCCCAGTACCGTCACGATAGTTGTTGAGTAGCTTGCTGTCAGTTTTGAACCTTAGGCTGGTGTCCAGAATGACGGGTTGTGGGAGAGAATTTCCCGAGGGTAGCAAGCGTACTGAAGGTGGATGAATGGCAGTCTAGGTCGGCCCCAATATGATGCAAACCGTTCAATTGAGGATTGTCGTTGAGCGCGGTCCCAACGCCGACCATAATAGCATCATGGCGCGCTCTCAGCCTGAGAGCATATAGGAGAAAAGCAAGAAATTCAACGGGACTGCTACCAGTGGGTCATGAGCATGCTCTCCTTCCCGCTCAGAATGAGTTGTACGCCATCGTTGCCAGCGATTTTGGCATCCAGACTTTGAGCAAAAGTAAGCGTAACCGAAGGGCGGTCGACATGTCCAGAATGATTCAGATTCCGTTCGACAAAGGTTTTGGCGTCCATGATGGTGTCAATTAAAGAGATAGTGCACCACGTGGGGCCGACGCGCCTCTGCCTCCTTCTATGACTGCCGTGCCACTATGGGTGAGCTTGAGTTGGCCATTGGAAAGGAAAGTCGGATGTTTGACCGCGCGCAGAAACCGCCATCGCAAAGCAGCTCATTGACAAGATATACGAGAAGCGGAAAGCGGCTGCCCTAGATCTCGAGAAGTACGAGATTCAACATGAGCCCAGCACTCTTGCTAAAGACAACGCAGGCAAATACGAGAATGCCATACCTCTGGAGACGACCGCCGCATCCAGCAAATCATAGACCAACTGGTGGACATGTTTAGCAATGCTGTTAATCCTCTGCACGTGCGGAATGGCGGACTCATCGGCCTGGCGGGGACCGCTATTGCCCTGGGCGTCGACGTAGCACCATACATGGACAAATTCATCCATCCTCTACTCGACTGCTTTGTGGACCCGGAGAATCGGATTCGATATTTCAGTGCAGAGTGTTTGTACAACATCTGCAAAGTCTCCAAAGGAGAGGTGCTGGTCTACTTCAACGAGATATTTGATGCGTTAAGCAAGGCGCGTTTCCTGTTCCGCCATTTGTATATTGTCTTATCCCTTCTCTAGCTCGCTGCAGACTCTGAGCTATCTGTCAAAAACGGGGCGGAGCTGCTTGATCGTTTACTCAAGGACATAGTAGCGGAAACCGCCTCCGTTTACGTTCCTCAATACCCAGAGACGGAAAAGGCGCGAGATCAAGTTCGCGGTGTTCTCGTCCCCCGCCCCGATGCTGCCTCTCCAATTCTTGCCTTCTCTCTCGCCCATTTCATACCCCTTCTTCGTGAACGCATTTACGTTGTATCACCCTTCACTAGAAGTTATCTCGTTTCATGGATAACCGTCCTCGACTCGGTTCCGGAACTGGAGCTCATCACCTATCTTCCAGAGTTCCTGGACGGCCTGCTTAAATACCTCTCTGATCCATCCGAGGACGTTCGTGTCGCCACCAAAACGCTTCTCGCCGAGTTCCTACGTGAAATTCGTGATGTGAGCACCGTTCAAAACAGAGTAGCTGCAGAACGGGCCGCTAGGGCACCTAGGGAGCCAGCGGATGGATATAACGAGTACACCGAGAAAACAGCACACGACGATGACCGCGCCAGTGAAATGGATTTCCGGGAGACTGGCACCTGGGTCCCAGGTCAAGGAGTCCGCATCGACTATGCTTCAATAGTAGAGATACTCATACTACAACTCGATGGGGACCACGACGAAATCCAGCAGTCGACCGCTCTTCGATGGCTCTCCGAGTTTCTCACCTTCGCGTCGGATGTAATGCTTCCCTTCACTCCAAGACTCATCCCAGCAGTGTTACCCAACCTAGCGCATCATGTCGAGATGATACAAGGCCCAGCTTTGCGCACAAACAAGCTGCTCATGGATGTTATCCAAGACCTACCTCCACCACAGCCACCGCAGAAGACTCTCAGCGTCGCAAAGTCCGGGTCTGTTAGTGGGCCTTCACCTACGCCAAGCGGAGGCCCTCCGACTAAGAGAGACTCGACATCCCCTCGGGATACGCGCGACGCATCATCACCAGAAACTGTGCCGGAACCACCATTGTCCAGTGGGGTCACCAGAAGCAAGGGGAGTGGTGTCGACATCACTATCAAGCCACCGCCAGGGCAAGCAGTCCAGTCACCCACCACAGAAAGTCGAGCGCCCAGCCCGGCACTGACTACTATGACGGCGCCGGTGGCGGAGGAGGAGCCCTTCGACTATCAAGCAACAGTGACCGAACTTACCGTGCAATTCTTGTCGGAATACGAAGAAACTCGTGTGTCGGCTCTGAAGTGGCTCATCATGCTTCACCAGAAGGCACCTCGAAAGATCCTTGCGATGGATGACGGAACATTTCCTGCGTTGCTCAAGACGCTCTCAGATAACTCGGAGGAGGTCATAAAGCACGACTTGCAATTGCTGGCTCAGATCTCGAGTAGCTCTGAGGAGGGTTACTTCCGTTACTTCATGGAGAAGCTCCTTGAGCTCTTCAGTACAGACCGGCGCCTGCTCGAGACCAGAGGAAGTCTGATTATTCGGCAGTTGTGCTTAAATCTCAATCACGAGAGAATATATCGGATGTTTGCAGAGATCCTGGAACAAGAAGATGTGGGTTCTTCGGCAGTATTGAAGCCCTCGTACTGACCTCCCGCTCGACAGGATCTGGAATTCGCGAGCGTCATCGTGCAAAAGCTCAACATCATTCTCATCACCTCTCCGGAGCTCGCGGAATTCCGCAAACGGCTGAAGACATCGGAGACGCGAGCAGACGGCGCGGCGTTGTTTACGACGCTGTACCGCTCATGGTGTCACAATGCCGTAGCCGTATTTTCCCTTTGTCTGCTCGCACAAGCATACGAACATGCCTCCAGTCTGCTGTACATTTTCGCAGAGCTGGAGATTACTGTGCCGATGTTGGTCCAGATCGACAAACTCGTGCAGCTGATTGAGAGCCCAGTGTTTACTTGTGAGTACCCTTCGAATGGCGAACACTGCCCTTGGCGCCGGGGGGTGATACTTATGGCCCTATCACACAGACCTTCGATTACAACTGCTCGAGCCGGACCGCCATCCTCATCTGTTCAAATGTTTGTATGGACTGCTCATGCTCCTGCCTCAAAGTTCGGCATTTGTCGCATTGCGCAATCGACTGAACGCCGTCAATTCGGGAGGTTTCATGCATATTGCCCCTCGCACGCCAGCGACGACCCCCAGAGCTAAGATGGCTGGAGTCATCCCGTGGACAGAGTTGGTCCAGCATTTCCGGGCGGTACAATCCAAGCATGAGAAGGCGAGGCGACAGGCAATGGGCGGATCGACTGCTGACCTTGGAGTGTTTGACGAGGTTTCTGAGGTCGGGAGTGAAGACAGGGCAGTCAAGAGGCCCAATAATAAACGGCGGGTGACTGGGGACACCAACACGGTGGCGGCAAACACTGCAAGCACGGGATCGTTTCCTGGCTCGCCGTTGACGAGGCTGACAGGTGGGTTTGCTTCATCGCCGCTGAATCCTTCGAGTACGGCCGGCGCAGTGCCGTCCAGAGCAAGAGGTGGAAGTGGAAGCTCCGGGATTGTGCCGGCAGTCAAGCCGTACAAGCCTTCGCTTACTGCTACTCGTAACGTCCCCAAGAATGGATAGCACAACAAAGGATGTACATAAGGTATTAATACGATAATTCGACGGACACTGGATATATAGTCCATTTGGATGTTAAAAGATAAAGAAGATGGACTAACTATCCGATTCAGAGTCGGAGTTCCCTGGGCGCGCACGTTTGCCCGAGCCGTGTCGATTCCGCTGGGATGGTGTGAGTAAGGTGGCTCTGAACGTTAGATTGAACGTACAAGGGGTAGTTTTTGGCCCTGATTGCCAAATGCAATGGAAAGCGCAGTGGTGTCGGGGACGCCTGGGAAGCGTTTAGCACTCCAAACAGTGAACGGCTCGGTGAACGTTTGCGCGAGAACGGGAGAGACATCGGTGTGCACACCCACTGCGCCGGGGTCTGGGGCTGGATGGGCGCCAATATTGACCAGTCGCATGCGAAGCCGGAAGGAGCCCTCTGTGCGCACGGATAGGTCTTGGAAAAGGAAGAAGATTCCTGGCTTGCGATGTTCGTCTTTAAGCAGCTGTGCATTGGCCGACAGAGGTCCAACCAGTGTTCGAGTGTAGGTGTGCCGAGGGAGGCTTTGGATCTGCCTGTCCGTCTTGTCCTGCTCGGGGGCTGGAATGAATGTGGGGGATGTCGAGCCTCCAGGCTCTGCAGACCATGGGCGGTACGGTGTGGCATCGTTGGCCGATGAGGGCCCGGCGGATTGCTGCCACGATGGACCTGACGGCGGGGGCGGCGCTGGGGTCGCTGGTGCGGGTGTGGGCACAGGCACCTTGTCCGAAGACGATGGATGGAGGACGAGGTTCATTTCTGTTGTGCCGTGGTGGTCCCAAAGGTCGACGGTGCAGACGAAAAACGAGCAGTCAATCTCGTGCGGGTCCACGATGCTCCCGTCGGGATTGGTGACGATCATCTTGGCCACTGCGGCGGGCGCGAGAGGGCGGCGGTCCTATCGCGATCAGTCGATGGCGATATGCTTGCCGTTGCCTACTACTCACCTTGTCCCCAAATCCACACATGCGCGCCCGGAGCGGGTTTTGTATTGGCTCGAGCGCGTATGTTCGTCCCATCGGTCCGTTCATCTGGTCCCAGATGTCGGGGCCGTCGGTGACCACCTGCGAAGAGGCGCGATTGCGGTTGGACGTCTGCTGGATCATCTTGCTGCGACGGAATTGACTCGCTGCGCTGCTGAAAGTGGGAAAGCTGGAGTTGGCCGTTCTTGAAAGTCACTGGTACCGCTGTGTTGGTCTTGGCCCGAGACAATGGGCAGATTCTGCAAGTGTTGATCGGTTCAGGATTACGGATGGATGTTGGACGAAGAGAAATGAGTTGGAAAATACTCTCGCCCTCCCGGAAGCTAGCATAGTGTTTCGTCCGACGTCGCCGAGCCTTGGCTGTGTGTACGACGACCAACAGGCCGGGAGATTCGAGGACAAGCAACCATTGATGGGGAACAGAGTATCCCTCGACAAAATTGATGGCCCATTACCACGACGGACTTTTCCGTCGATTAAAAAAAACGTCGGGATGCCTCGTTGCATTGCCCACAATCAACGACAGAAGATGAGAAGGCTCATGATGCACCACTGTAAATTATTCTCAAGCGCCATCGTCGCCAATGTTTGTCCGTACTGGCCGACCCCCAGACTTACTCGATGAACCAATCGATTGGAAACCTAGTTCCAACATAGTGGAAATTACTGACAAGGAGTAATGTGTATATAGGACGCCAAATCCTTGGGTACAGGCTGCTAGTTTGAATTCCGCCTCCATCTAAAAATCCTTCCAATCCGCATCATCCCAACTGCTCTTCTTCTGGTGCGGCTGCTGCTGTTGCTGCTGGGCCTTGGCTGGCTGGTCGTACAAAGCGCTGTGTTCCGGCTCATCAGGATCGTCCATGAGTCCGTAGCCTTGGTCAACACGTCCATATCCATTCCGCTCAGGACCACCGCTCACACCCTCCATGACACCACCCACGCGCTCTGCAACGTCTACACCAAACCGCTCTTTGCCCCATGCGTTTGCAGCTGTTCCCACCGCGCTTGCTTTGCGCCCCGCGTCTTGCCAGTAAGCGCGCACCGTGGGGTCATTCATCTTCTCATTGACGGCCTTGCTGGCCCCAGCAACAGCAGACGAAAAGAATCCCCAACCCGTCCGCAGACTGGACATGACGTCCGGTCCAGCAGGGTCAGGAGAAGAGGATACAGGCTCGGTATTGCCAAATCCTCTGTAGCGTTCATCGAGCCCCGGAGATCCCAGTGGCGGGGACGATACTCGTGACTTGCGGAGCTCGGGCGCGTTTATGGGCGGAAGACTGGGCGACCAGTCTTTGCCAGCCACTTCATACTCGAGCTACGAGATTGTCAGATTTCGACTGACTGAGATATCAACTGGCTCACTTTCTCTCTATACTGAAGGAATATGATTAGCAAGAACGAGACCAACGCACGGAGACTAACCTGACTTGCGGCCCAAGAATGATATATATCGTGATTGCTCGCACCTTCGACATATCCACCAACATCCGCTGGAGTGTAGTTGCGCATGAATTCTTTGAACGCCCGGTTCCCGCCCAGCGACACCTTCTTCACCTAATGAAGCACTGCGTTAGCTCATACCTGCATTCACCTGGGTTTATGTATACCTGCTCCTCCGACCACGTATCCATTGACACAGACCGGACAAAACTAAGAAATGGCCTATGTGGACAGGGAGACAAATGGGAGTTGTAGAATACTCACCTAATGTGTACACCGTAGCCTCTGTGGTGACCTGTCATCAAGCTTATTAAATGGCCGTTTGACGCGTCCGAGGAAGTATTCACCTGCGCACTGAAGGCATATAAAGATCGCAAACGAGATAGATGCCCACTGTCGTGGAGACTTGTCAGCAATCAGGATTGAAGTCAAGGAAGGCAACGCGTACTTGGGGATTTGGGTTGCCTACGTTCACGCCCGTCAGAGGGAATACAAGGGTCGTGTATAGGTCACGCACTGCAATCAACGCAAATCTTGTTTCCCAGTTCCTCTCTCTTTAATAACTCCTGCAACGTCTTCTTGAGTTCGGCCTGGTTCGCCATCGTGGGGTAAAGCAAACGAAACGCGAGCGGCGAGCGCTGCCTCTCGATCACGTCGATCACGAAACATAACTTGGCAATAAATATAAATTAGCATGTGTAACTTACTGTTGGAATATGCACCATAGTATAGTAGCTAAGAGCTACCACTACTTTCATAGCACGCTCTCATAGTACTTTTCGTTAAACTGGTCAGTATCTAGCTTGTGTCTCTCCTTGTCCTCCCAAGCAGCCAGCGCTGCCCAAGCCTCCGGATATTGCTCCTCGAGGGAACTCAGCAAGAAAGTCGACTGCTCGCGCTCCTCTGCCATTTCTTCTTCCGTCCGCAATGGTAGCTCCGAACCTGCCTTACCAGGATTCAACGCCTCCAACATCAACCCATCGCGGAGTCGCAAAATGACGACGAGCAGCGCAGAGGTCACCGAACGATGTGGTGCCCAGTAATTCCAACCAGGCGACACCTGAGATAAAATGTGCATTGGATAGATCAAATCATCGTCCGCAACCAGTGCACCCTTGTTCGTGTAGACCTCCGCTCTGTCCGAGAAGTACTTGTTGATCTGCTTCTCCGTAAGCTGATTCTTCTTCGACTTCGGCGGCGGCATGCTGGAATCGGACTGCTCCTCAAATATCTCCGGCCTCTCTGGGACGAGGTCTCGCTGGCGCGCGAGCATCTGATACCGGCGCTGATGCTGCAAAATGACTTGGTCGAGGACTTGGAAGGCGCGCTCAGGTTCTCCGGCCCGAATGAGAGAGAGAACGAGGTGATTGTAATTGGCAGAGTTGAACATAAGTCCTGCCTCTTGAAAAGACTTCCATACTCGGGCGACCGCCTGATGGCGGGCGGCAGAGGACAATGCATGGATGTAGATTGAAAGGGCAGGACACAAGATGTCGGTCTGTACGCGCCGCTCAGTGCCGTCCGGGAGTCGTACCTTGGTAGCCTGCACTCCGGTAGAAAAAACATGCGGCCAAAGAGCGACACAAGCATCGATGTTACCAACACGTCGATGTGCGTCGAGAAGAGCAGTAAGAACCCCAACCGAGGGTGTCCCGCCTCTCTCCACCATGACCTCAAGCATACGCTCGACGTCCTCAGGCCGTCTCCGACGAGAGTAACCCCACATTACAGGCGCAAAGAGGTGGTCCATGGAACCCACCCCACGAAATGGCGCGACCTTCCAGTTGTCTTCGTGACCGTACTCGGTGAGGACCTCCTGGATGAAACTCTCGGCGAGCTCGATACTGCCCTCTTGTGAGCTGCTTGTGTACGACCGCAGAATCTCGAGAAAGGTGATGGATGTTGGTTGGATGCCTCGTTCGATCATGGACTCATAAACAACCTTTGCGCGTTTTCGCGACCCGTTTCGCAACCACCCAGTCATCAAGGCAGTCATAGAGTGCACGGTGACCTCGATGTGTTCCTCCCATAGTTCCGCCTTGGCCTCCATCTCGTCGAAAAGCTTATTTGCCATGTACATATTCCCACTGTCCGCCGCAGCCTGAATGAGCAACGCGTACGTGTAGCGGTCTGGGCGAAGATTTGTATTTGTCAACTGGCTGTAAAGGCGCATGATTTGGGCGAAGGCGACACCGATGGCGACATAGGCCTTGAGAAGAATGTTGTACATTTCGATGGAAGGGTCAAACCGCAAGGTGGACACCATGTAGTCAAAGACTCGAACGACGCCACGCCATGAAGAGGCTTGAACATGAGCGGTCATGAGCGCAGAAACCATACGACGATTGGGCTTGATGCCGGAGGAGACCGCGTCCTTGTACACACGTTCTGCAGTGACAGGGTCCCCACGTCGCGATAGAGCAGTCAGAACCATGGTGTATGTCCCAGCATTAGGCCGCACACCCGACTTCTTCATCTTTGCCAACACGTCCAACGCTGCCTCCAAGTCTCCCCGCTCCGCAAACGCCTGGAGGGACATGGAAAAAGTGTACACATCTGGAACGACGCCTTTCTCTCCCATGTACTGCACCCAGTCCTCTAGGCCCTCAACGTCGCCAGCCCTCGCATGAACGTATAGCACTTCGTTATAGTGCACATTAGACGGGCGGTATACGGCGCCTTCCTCGTCAAAGAGGCGACGGAACACTTCGTGAGTTTCTGTGACCAGTCCACCGGAGGCATAGGCGTGCAGCAAGCTCGACAGATCCATGTCAGTCGGGGTCGCTACCTTGCACAAGCGGTCGAAGAACTCTTGAGCCTGCTCTGGGTCGCCATCATGTCCGAAGATATGCAAACCAATAGCAAGATATGCAGCGTCGTTCCCCTCCTTAACGGCAAGAAATGCGCGCTTCGCAACTGCTATCGAATCCTCTTTGACGAGAGACCGGACGATGAGGAGACGCAAGAGTCGGCTTGGACGAACACCTCTTTCGCACATGGCTTCTGCCAGAGAGTTGGCAGACTGTGCACGCCCTAACTTGCAGAAGGCACGAATAAGCACTTCCCCAACTTGGAGAAGTTGGCTATCCTTGATGGTTTGCACGGCTTCCACTGGACGGCGAACACATCGCGTCAACAGTTGATATACCGTAAGTTGCAGATCGAGAATGGGTTTTGGACAGAACTCTGAGGGGAGGCGTAGGAGCCTCCTGAGGTTGAAGTCCATGGCCGTGAGTGCAGGCTTGAAGAAGTCCCAGTTCTCGTTTATAAACTGAAGCATGGATGCGGCGTCGTCCGAACGAGCGAACTGATTGAGAACGTCGAGATAGCCATTCGTCAATTGCTGAGAGTCGGTGCGGTGGCGTGGTATTCGTTGAAGGCATTCGTTCACCGAGTCTACATCCCCGGCGAAAGCATGGGCGCGCGCGAGAAGGAATAATCGTTGGGTGGCGAAGTGTGATGTGTCGTGAATTCGGGTGTCGACGTACTCGAGAATGCTCTCAATTCTCTTCGTCCATAGAGCCCGCCATGCCAGTCTGTTCTCCTCCTGTGCCCATTGTCCGTCCTGGAAGCTTGCCGAAACAAGCAACTGCTCTGCAAGAGAAAGGATAACCCCAATGCTGACTTCCTCTAACCCGCCTCGGCTCTGCTCGTACGCCTCCCAAATCGAGTCCATGTTTGAGCTTTGTAATTGTCCTTCGAGGACATGAGGGGCGTGTGCGCGTGGATCTGGAGGGTCAGGACTTGGAGGAGGCTTCCGAAGGATGGAAAAGAATCCGGAAAGTATTGATGGGGCTTTCAAATACTGTTGCCAAAAAGCCTGCACCGACCACGGTCTCTCTTTCGTTGGTGGGTCCTCAAGTAGAGCTGGAAGACTTTAGTTTCGGGGTGCTGAATTCGGAGTTGATTACGCACAAGCTGAGCGATGGAAAAGTTCCCTAGCAGCAACGATACTCCAATGATGCGCATAGTCAATGGGATCCGGTTCTATTTTGTCCACGCCCTCGTCAAGCCCGAGTCTCCTCCGCAATTCCTCTTCATCCTCTTCACATTCGCGTGCTTTGCCCTTGCCCTTAGGATCTGAGCTGAGGGTTCGAACTTGGTGGCCATGGCTGCGTTTGACCATTGAAAGCGCGGTGACAAACGCATGTATCTTGCTGGTCGATGCATGGCTCGATAGTGCGGCGGCAACAGGCTCGAGCATGCGCGTCGGCTGGGCGGCAGAAGGAACACAGCGAAGGAGAGCTGCAGCAGATTAATTGGAGCTTCAAATGCGATGAAGACCATAACGCACCTTCCGCCCACTATGAACTATCCAGAAAATGGCGAGTGAAATAGAACGTTAAGCTGCCTTCCAGCGACATGACCTGGATTTGCCTGGAACCGCGAGATCGGACCGAATGCCGACCGGCATTTCCTGAATCATTGCAAGCTACTTAAAAGTTGTCATTCGCCTATCATCATCTCAACCCGTTCACTCTTTTTGCAATAAATCTATGGCATCGGAAGTCCCTCCTCATGAAGTCGTACTGGTTACGACGCCTCAAGACATTGAACTTTGTATGAATATCAGGATCGATGTATTTCACCACGAACAGGGCTTTCCGCTCGATGTAGAACGGGACGAGTAAGCAGCACGTTTGGCTTTTTTTGGTGTTGCTCTGATTATTCTGGTTAGATACGATGACATTCCGACCACAGCACACTTCCTACTTCGCTCAACCAACAGCCCATCGACCCCAATGGGTACCATTCGCGCGGTCAAGCCTGCTGGAAAAGACTACTACAAGCTCACGCGCTTAGCTCTATTGAAGAACTATCGTCAGTTCAAGCTTGGCCGAACCCTCGTGAACAGCTTGCACGAATGGGTCAAGCAAGACGCAGCGACGAAGTCACCAGGCGCATCCACAGTTACTGTTGTGTGCCACTCGCAACTCTACGTCAAGGGTTTCTATGCACGGTTAGTCGACGCTCATGAATAGATCTGCTTGGATGGCTGCTATGCACGTAGTAGGCTTTGACTCATTTATTTCTCCTCCTTTTGCTCGCATTTGCTGTTTGACTCATTGTCATGATATAGATTCGGCTATGTTCCTGAGGTAGGACAACTTGGATTCCCATCGAGTCGTAGGATGCGCACCGACTCCTTACCGCCGTCCTCACAAGTCTGGCGCTGATACTGTTCTACAGGGCGATGAATTCGATGAAGACGGCGACCCCCATCAAAAGATGGTGCTTACTATTCCCCTTGTTTGATAAAGATACAGAACCTGGGGCAGAACTGCGGTTTGGTAAGTCATTCCTTTTCGTTGTGTCATGCTGTCCCAGCATTGCAAACCGGGCCCTTCAGAGGTGCTAGCTAATCAACTCCTTGTCTTCAGACCTGCGGCGCTTTCTCCACGAATCTGCACGAATTTTGACTTGTATACCATTGTCTCGTCCCATGTAAAGCTCAAATATCGCAATTTTGGCACAACTTCGTCTGTACTCGTCTATTCTCTGGGCCTCTGTACCTTATAAGCTTTGAGTCGGCTTGAGCTTCAATATTTGTGCGAGATCTGTCCATCCAATAGCTGTCCAGCATGCATCTTTAAAGCTCGATACGCAGTCGCATTGCTGTATTATCATTCAACGTAAACTGCTGTGTTCTTGTACATCCCATCACACTATACTCTGACTTAGCATTCGCCCGCAAGTTACCTGGCGCCGGCATATGGCAGGTCTACGGACTCTATGGGCGGGCTCAGTAACGAACACGACCCCCGCCTCATGCTACGGCGCTACATATGGAAGGTCTAGTTCGACAGTGGCGCCCTGAGGCGCGATCTCCCGAGACACACCGTCAGATCACTGGTTCGTTTGAGCAGATGAAATTCGAGCAGTAACTGGAAAGTGCACGGCCTGGTCGGTGCGCTGGTATTATCGTGGGATGGCGCTATACACATGATTTCATTCTTCCAACCTTCTGGTAGCCTGGATGTCGCTTCCCACCCGTAGAGAATATCATTACAACTCTTCTGGCCATCCTGTCGTCCAGTAAACCCGAATTACACGATGTATATTACTCCGGTGTCTGGGGTCCGCTTCGCTGCGCCCCCGCCACATCATAGCCAATGCAGTGTTGTCATTTCGAAAGCCCTGCGGAAAGCAGTTCAAGCTGTGAGCTTGGCCTTGAAAGTGCCGTTTGATTCCATTTTGATGGGAGTGATTGCCCTCGGCCATAGGATAGAATTGATAATAGAATTATACAGCTACCACAACAATGACTTCACGAGGATTGCCAGGTACAACTTCAAGGACCTCGATAAAGACCGTCTCGTTTCCGTCTATCGATTCCTGTATACAGAAATTCTTCCGAACTTCTCGACAGAGCCGGGATCCAATTTCCTTTTGGGATTGTCATTGTTCTTCGGCGTTCTGCTTGTCTATTCGTCTGTTATCTATAATCTGATCATCCTGGACAAACACTCAAGAGGCTCGTGGACGGACATTGCGTGTGGACATCTCGTCCCTACCTCGTGGATATGAATGCCCTTTTGGGACCAAAGCCACTTCCCCCGCAAGACGCACCAAGAAAGTTATGCTTAAATAAAACCGGAAACCCCAAGAACGCCTCAAGAAGTAAGGTAGGGGACCACAGACCGTCTCCTTTCTGCTGAATCTACAGAGGTCAGACTGCATCCCAAGCAGCCCGGATATAGACCGGAACAGAGGCAGACTGGTGGCGTCTATCACAATGGCCAAGGTTAATAGTAGGGCATACTGTACAGCACGGAAGGTCATTAGAGCCAGGAAGAAGATTCACCATCTGCTGTATTGCTGATTGCATTATTACAGTATGTACCAATGCACAGGGCATCCACTCGGCGCATCCTCTCCTCCTCCGCTTCACTATATTCTTCGGTCTTCTCTTTGGCTTCAATTCCACTCTCCATCCACGGCGGCTCCAGCACCAGTGCTCTAGACTTCACGAGGATATGCATCCCAGTTTATCGCGTCCGATATGGTATCAGACGAAAAGGTGGCGTTCGATGCACTGACATCTGAATCCCCTGACTGCTCGACGTCCTCTTTCTATCCAGTCACGGTGGATTTGGATGCCCGTTGCCCAACCTCTCCAACTTCACAGACGATACAAATTCATTTCTCTGTGCTCGTGACGAGCTACGCGGCCCATCATGACCATCTCCCATTGTTCTCTTGGTCCAGGTTCGCCCAACTGACAGATAACCGAGGGTTCTTCCGCTTCCATTGAGTAATGCCTTCATACGATTCTCTAGCCTTCCTGGAATGAGAGTCTGTTCCGTAAGGATGCTCATAGCTGTTCTCGACGCCCCTGCCACCCTTGAAGCACCCAGAGAACCTCATGCTACCACACGCACGCTAATCACTGATAGACGTTTATGTCCGCGGCTCTGTTTTGAATGCGCCCTGCACAGAGCCACCCTGATGAATCACCCAACGCTCTTCCCCTTCCCCCACTGCCCAGGCGCCCGTTTCAAGCCTGTCCTCTGTGTCTCTGATAACTGGCCGAGCTTACACGTACAAATCTGGAGGAACCTCGGACGACTAGGGAAATGGGTTCACACACAGTATCACGATATATACGTGCATTGGTTGGAAAGCTAGCTATTCGGAATGCGTATACACACGCTGTTTACTACTAATGATACAGAACGAGCCACATTATACCTATAGATATACTGATACGATGCAGTCCGGTATACAAGAGTCAAAGAGATTCAGAACAGGCAAATGAGTGGTCGTAAAGAGCGCTGTATGCGTGTATGGTGCCGACGCCGCGAGCGTTGCGCTCATAAGTAAGAAGAGAACCGCCAGAAAGTGAGCTACGGTATAGTGGTGATTGAGGTCGTGAAGGTGAGATGCATAAGGGGTCGTAAGGCGTCTAGCGACGCGGTGGCGGTCTGCTCTTGACCGTCCATGATAAATAAGGGACATGAAATATAGAAGACAGAATCACTGCTGTCTGTGGCGACGGTCCTCGTCGAGGAAGTCACCCTCGTCGCTCTCCAATTTGAGATGCCCACCAAGAGGACTGCCGAGAATGCTGAAGTTGATGGTCGTCCCCAGCGACGGCGTTCCCTCTTCGTACATACGACGAGCACTCTCGTACTCCATCTTCTCCTGCTCCGCTTGGGCGAGGAACGGCTGGTAAAAAGGTCAGCGAAACAGGGTATGCCGTTCAGAAAGAAACACAGACCTTGCGCTCTTCGTCCGTCATGGAACGCCATTTGGCTGCGGCAAGCACGCTCTGCTTCGTTGTCTCCGTCTCGTGTCCAAAGATGTCCTTGACGAGCTGAGGATTGGCGCGGATGCGTTGAAGGAACATGAAGTAGGCAGAGAGTGGCTTCTTGGGAGCGTTCGGGTCCTTGATGTTGCTCTTGCGAGACTTGCCTGCCTTGCGCTGAGCAGCGCGGAAGACGTTCTCGCGTTTGATGTCGTCCGGAGTGAGCGAGCGCATATATGCGTCCATCTCGCGCTCTCGAGCCTCTTTCATGGCCTGGCTGCGGCGCTTGTATGGCTGGACAGACGCCGTAAGCACGGTGACGATGAACAATGACCGTAAATACGTACCTCCTTCTCATCCGTAGTCAGCCCAGCGTATTCCTGGCCGGCCTCCTTAGCGGCCTGGGCGACGTTGAGCTTGCGGGTGCTGGTGGCCTGCTGCTTCTGAATCCAGTCCGTGAAATAAAGTTGCCATGCACTGGGGGCAAGTTTGGGTGGGCGCAGCGCGGACTTGGCGGGGGTGGCTAATCCAACTAGTCAGCATCAATGATAGATTACACAGATTAAAATCAAAGCTGTACTCACAAGATTCATTGTCCTTGTCCGCACTGGGTGCCGGGTCCGATGTCTTTCGCTTCCGACGGACTGTTGCATCGCGGTCAATGTCACCTCTGCTACTGCTGTACGCCCTCGCCATGTGCGGGGCAGTCGGCGCACTGGCGCTCTGGAACATCTGCATGGGGGAAGTGTCCCGAACCCGGTGTGGACCCGTGGACATGGGTGAATGCCGACGGACCGGTGACCGCGACGATGCCGCACGAGTATGCATCCGCGGAGAGTCGACGTCCCAAAGTTGAGTGGTCCAATTGGGAGTGGCAAGTGATATCTCACTCGGCGAGATAGAATCCATGGAATCAACGCGCTGTCTTCGATGCATGTCGTCAAATGAAGCGGGAGAGGCTGACGACGGAAGAGGTTGCATGGCGGCAAAGTTGGGAGGAGAGTAGAGACTCCCAGATGTGGTCGACGGTGTCGAGAAGGCTTGAGATTGCGGGATCGGGATAGGTGAAGTCGGGGAGTTTGCGATATCATCGTGAACCCAGTTGGAGAGGTAGAGTTCATTGTTGTATGAGGGCGACTCGCTGAAGTGAGGATCAAAGTATTGGTCGGAGTATGCTTGTGGATGCTCATATTGGAATGGAGGTTGCAACTTTGGCTGGATCGCAACATCGCCCCAAATATCGGAAAACGCGCTCGACGGCGGCTCCCCGAACGTCGGATCGTCAAAGTCAAAGAGCATTGAGTCGGGATCGTAGGTTTGTGGGTATGAGTCGGCCATATGTATGTCATTCATGTAAGGGGATGTCGGCGTGAACGGCGACACCTTGCGATGGTGCATAGTATGCGCCGGCATGGTGGTGGTCGAAAGGAAACGGGGAAGGGCAGAGTTGGATAGCAAGGGCGGCCGTTTTATAGTCCGTGGCGTTGTACCGGGCGATCGGGCAGAGCGAAACGTCCTGAGGCTGAATTTATATGGGATCCGGAGCGTCCAGAGTGGGATTGTTGCCATTTTGGTTTGTAACTGACTCGATAGATGATTCAGAACCTGATAAAGGCCGGGCAAATACCTGTGAGCCGCGTATGGTAGTGGGAAACATGTTCTCTTACCGTGTTTCCCAGTTACTATCGGGGGAATAGCCGGCCAGATGACTTTGGGACGACAAATGGACGAAAGCAGAGCAGGTGTCCGGAGTCGTCCAAAGATCCCCAGATGTAGATAGAGTCCGATAAGTGAACCTTAGGATAACCACGCAATATTGCCACTCGAAATGGCAAGTGTTTGGCCGAAACCCGACCGAGTGCCCCTTCTGCCCGTGAATGCCAGTCGCCGAAAGCTGTCCAAGGTCCCGCGTTCGTAGGTGATAGCATGCACCCTGTCTCCGGGGCTGACTGCGAGTTTGTGTGTGAAACCGAGATGTTGGACGAAAGCAAAAAGTGACCGCCCGGAAGAAAAAACAGTTTCCACGGAAGTTCCCACGCTGCGTGTCCGCATCAAGTACCCCGGGTGCACTAAGGGAGGCTGGCCATCAATTTCCTTACAGCTTTTGTCGATATATCCAGGATATATCTTCTCCTTCTCCGCTGATAATTTTCCGGAGCTTGTACATACATATCGTACTTTCACACTTCGCAGACCAAACTAGCTAGCGAGTCATAGCACGTCGATCGAGAAGTTGAGAACGCATGCTAACTTCACTCATTCGAATTGTAAAGAATGGAAACAATGGACTACAGCCTATCGCAACTCGATTCGGGGGCTCTCGTATTTCGGGTTGTTGTACACACTCTTGCCAGCCTAAGAATGGATGAGTTAGTCAAACGATACATCGGGACATGCGAAGGGATAATGTCGGAGACCGCGGAGACAGGACAACGAGAGCGCAGGCTCAATGAAGGTATGTGTATCGGCGACTCACCTCCCAGCCATGAACATCTTTCATGATAGCTCGTTCGGCAGCGAGATCGACCTGGCGTGCATTGTATGCAGCACGATCTCCTTCAGCGAGAAGGAGGGGAACAAGGTGAATCCTGGACCATATCTTCTCGCGTTCAAGTTCTCTATGGAAACATGAGTGACCGGCACAACGGGCGGTTGGAACGATGATGTAGATGACTGAGTCTTTCTTGTGGATGTAGTCACATTCCTCGACGCACAATGGAAGAGGTTCTACGACCAAGTGGGGGATCGGCAGTAACATGGTACGTACACTTTCTCCTGGTTTGACTTTCCAAGTCTCCAAAAGCCAAATGCGGACAGTGCGCCAACGCCGAGCAGGAAGACAACGGATCCAGGGCCCTTGTTGGGTAGGTTGCGCTTGTACTTGAGTTCAGCAAAGCCTCCTGCTGGAGGCAAGTCCCTGCGTAACTGTCAACAATTTGGGGGACGAATTCTTGAGGTGTGCATACTGCCTGTAAGGAATAGACACTATTGTGACAACCAAATTAGTAGCTGCCGCATGACAAAACACAATTAAAGAGACTTGCTGCTGGATGATGATGGTGTTGCGGAGGAAATCGTCTGATCACGTGCTCTTTGAAGCCAATGGTGTAGCGCCGAGGCGCTCACCCTTGTGTGAGATGCTGGAGTCGACAGCTGTTCGCTCTGTTGAAGTACTCATGACAAGTTCAATTTTCTCGACGCATTTCCATTCTGAGGAGCTCGTTTGGATGCCACCGCTTCGAAGCCAAATACCGGCCAAATACTTGCGAGTCCCAGAAAGGAAATCGCTTTAATTCTTTCCAGTTGCGAGCCGAAACCTGCCAGCATTCCGTCCCTGAATAGCACCCACACTTTTTATTTCTTTCGTCCCACCATGTCACGTCAACCCTCGCCTGGGCCGCTCAGTACCCAAGTTCCTTATCAAATGGCCAAGCACACTCTTCCAAAGCCAAAGGGATCTGCTGGTGTCGGGTTGGCACAAACTTCAGAGGATGCCAAGTATCAGCAGAAATACAAAGAACTTCAGCGAAAGGTCAAAGACGTCGAACTCGTGCGTAGACTGTGCTTGCTAGGAGTGTTTTGCGTTGCTTATCCTCGGCGTAGGACAATGACACGCTTCAGTACAAGGTCATGCAGGCTAAGCGTGGGATACAACGAATGAAACTGGAACGAGCGTATGTCGCGGACGACGGCTTGTATTGATTGCAAGTTTTCTGATATCCTACAGACTACTATATGAGCGTCTAGCACGCTTGCCAACGTCACCGCAACTAGAGCGCCAGCCGCTGCCTTCTGCGAGTGCCATGCAGCCGCAATACCACGCCCCGCCCATGGACACGGATACTGGATATGGGGACCATGCGCGTGGTCATCCTGGAGCGCGCGCGCCAGATCCTGGCCCAAGTGATATGTACCGCCCTCTGCCTCGACGCAACGACCCGTCAATGCCGCCGCCAAACGATCCTGGTCGCCACCATTCCCGATCGCATTCGCGTTCACACGTCTCTCCCCCACACCAACACTCTTTGCCTGCTCAGGTCAACGCGCCATATGGCAACTCACGCGGCCCGCCAAAAAACCTGTATGACATGCCACTTTCGCAGGATCGGCTCGACCGCGGACGAAGGCCCGACGTACACGAACTGCAGGGCGGAGGCTATCAGAGCCAAATATCGCCCCAAACGATGGACTCGCGCTCGTCATCGAGCAGAACACATGATCGCCAAAGATTGGGACCGGGGACATATATGAATCGCGACAGTCGTGATCCCGAGCTCGAGCGGGAATGGGAGTTGCACGAGCGAGAAAGACGGGACCATTCGCGTGGACGGGATCCAGCATCACACTTGTCGCCAGTGACACGGCACCGCCAGCAGCAGCCACGACATATGAACGAAATGGGAGGGGGCTACGCTGACCACCGCAGCCGCGACGACTTTTACCGCGATGTACCAGGACCTGCTGGCGCTTTGGGCGGCGGACCAGGCTATCCTGGACCACTACAACACTCGCGTTCAGAAACGCCAGGATCTGGTTCCGGGTCGAACGGATTGGCCGGTCCCGACGGCGCGTCGCGTCCGGAGTCGCGCGATCAGGCGTACTATAATGACCAGCCGCGTTCGTCCACTTCGTCTTTCAGACTCCGACCCATCAGCGGCCCGCCGCCCGCGCAGGAGGACGCTGAATTCGGACACGACGATGGTCGATCGGCGCTTGCAGGCGGCGCCTATCCTGCGCCCTCGGTCTCGTCGGCCAGAATGGACTCTGCGGCAAGAAAGAGGAGAGAACCGGACGTTATGGACGTCGACGATCCACAGGGCCCGGGCATGGCATATCCTTCCAAACGCTATGGCGGAGACAGACCGCGCGGACGAGACGAGCTCATTGACGAGCGGCATGCACCTTGAGCCCATTCTTACTGTACACTTTATTGTCCTCTATCATCACTTTCACGCTCACCTCTGCCTGTACATCGTACATGTATCGATTGACCTCTCGTTCTGAATTGGCTTTCTTACTTTTGTTATCCCTTTCACTTAATTGCAATACCAAATCGGACATGCCGTATTGTTGTGGCTGGTTGTGGGTCCGTTCGGGATCCAGAAAGTTGGGCTCAGTCCCTTAGTCTTGTGGCGGTGGCCATTCCTCCGAACAGTACGGCGCGACTTTGCTAGTCTAAGGGTCATACCACCATAAACAATTACACATTACAAGAGGGTACAGTACTACTTACTAGATTATGTAGTGAAATCGATAGAAGGGGAAATACATTATGGTATTATACATGCATAGCATTTGTGCAAATAAATAGAATAGACCGGCGTCGGAGGGACCCCAGACGAGTTCCATCCGGCGAGCGCAATAGAGCGTTCAAAACATATCGCACTTGCCCTACAAGCGCAAGAACAGCCTAATTGTCCCTCAACCCTCGGGCCATCGCCGACAGTCGCTCGACCAACATCTTCGAAAGCGTACGAGCGTCGTCGTCTTTGTACGCAAAAGGGGCACCGAGGCTGCGACCGGAAGATTGATCAGATGTGCGTTCATGGGAATCTGGGAACCTCGTGCTCCCATTTGCATCCACGCTATCCTCGACGACCCTGACCCCAGAAAGCACGTACGCCTGAGCGTCCCAGTATTCAGCCAAGCTGTGTTCGTTGCCGAGTTCGAATATCCAGTGTTGTTGCTGGTGGACGGGTCGTAGTGCGCCGCTTCGAATCCCAATTTCACGCAACACCTCGTCCGACATGTCTACCCAAGGAGAGCGAGAGTCCAAAACCAGCTCCATGAGTGTCGTCGCCCCCGTCAGACGGCCGCTTTCTTCCCGCAACTGCTCAAGGACAATCACTCTGTCCGAGGACTGGGTCTGGGCTGATTGGCGTTGGCCGGTGGAAAAATTGGATGCCAGCGCAGACGAACCTGACGCCGCCAAACGTCTGCGTTTCTGGCGCCGCTGCTGTTGAGCCTCCTCCTCCTCCTCCTCGTCAGTCTGTGAATTGTCGTCCCATGTGGGCTTGCAAGGCTGGGAAGACGAAGATCCTGATGGGCGAGCGTGGGAGCGTCCCGCCGTACTGCTCGACTTTTTGAGGGGCCGTCTCACATGAACGATTGGACGTTGGGCATCTACTTGCTGAGCAGGGCTTCGTCGCGTTTTCTCCTTGAGCGAGCGCTTCGTGCTGCATCTATCTGGTGTTCCAATCGACTTTGGTGCTGGGGGGCTAGGCGTGAGGGTCAGCGAGTACAGGTGGTGAGTGCAAAATCAGCAAACTTTCGGCGCGCCTTGGCCCGTGGATCCGAGGCTGTAGTATCTGTGGAAGGTGGGGCCATTGTGGTAGACTGTGATATGTAGAGTAGCAAGAAAATGAAAATCGCCCAAAGGGCCTGAAGTGTAGTGCAAGGGGAAAGGAGGAATTTTAAGCAATCCGCTGCTACCTGACTTATATAGGAATGCGGTACCCCCCTATACTGTGGCAACCGCCGCCTCAAGAGCCGAAGGGGCATTTTCAGCCGTGAAACCGATGATGGCGCGGTTGTTGGATGATCATGGCAGTCGGGATTGTATTTCAAAAGTACATGCCACCGAGGCGCGTCGGACGCGTCCCGAATGGACCGAAGACTGTTCAACCGGATGGATAAGATGCAGTGAAATAAATCAGGCAGCCAATCGCGCATCCATATCCTATCGAAAGCGCAAATGTCTAATTGGCGAAAGCAAGTCCATGATGTCATGCACTCAAAAAGAAAGCTGCCAGCATATGTGTGAAGAGTGGGTACATTCCCGGAGTGCTATATTTCTTCAGATATGGTTACCGATAGACATGCTCGGCTGGGGACTGGGGTTAGCTAGGAAGATAACGCGGTACGTGCGACGTACAATGCAGGTTGGCAGCAATCTCTGCTTCAAATCGGTCTCCATTCATGAGCAACTTCTCCTTGTTGTACAGCAGCTCCTCGCGCGTCTCCGTCGAAAATTCCTGGTTTTGAGCTGTGAAGTGTAAGCGCTGTACCCAATTTTGAGGATGTAAGCACGCACTCTCAACAATAGCATCTACGGGACATGCTTCCTGGCAGAATCCACAGTAAATGCACTTTGTCATGTCGATATCTGCCAGCCACCTCTTTCAGTATGCGCAATACAGCCGGGACCCGGAATACCACGCACCGTACTTGGTGGTTTTTCTTGAACCGTCCAGACGAGTCTCACTTTCGATGGTGATAGCTTGCGCAGGGCAGATGGCTTCGCACAATTTGCAGGCAATGCACCGCTCTTCTCCGCTGGGGTAGCGTCGTAGGGCATGCTCACCACGGAAGCGGGGGGACAATGGGCCCTTCTCGAACGGATACATGATGGTGTATGGAGGGCGGAAGAAGTTCTCCATGACAATCCAAGCGCCTGAAAGCGATGAGCGAGAACAAAACTCCCAAGACAAAGCGCCACATACCTCGCATAATTTCCGTCATGAAGAAGAGATGCGTCGCCTTATCCAAGGCTGTTGGTCCGACTTGGTATGGGTTGATATCGTGTCCTTGCTTGTCGAAAAGAATGGGGTCGGCGGAGCGGTGGAGGTGGAGATGCTTCATGTCACTGTGCAGCTCGGCTTCCCCACGGTTCCTCAAGCCAAGGTTCTGGTCGCGGACGGAGGGTGTTGTAGAAATGAGACGACGCGCTACGAGCATGGTGCTCGACGTCGGCGCAGCCTGCCGCAAGACAGCGCGAGCGAGTGCCATGGTGGTTAATGTTGAATACTTCCGGGAATAACCGCCCAATCAGATCGTTGGAATTCGAGTGCCGAGTGCGGCAGGCAGAGGTGACTGTCACTGACATTATTGGCGCGGCGGTTGGCGCTAAGTACTCTCGACAGTGATGGCATCCAAAGGCAAAAAGCAGCTTAACAACCAAGGTAGAGCAATAATCATATCCATTCGCATCCCCGATTCAACATCAAAAGCCAGAGATTCAAACTCTGTTCAACCAGTACAATAAAGATCTACAGGCGATTGCCTCGAAAATTGGTGAACTCGAAAGCGAAGCAGACGAACATGGGTAAAGATCGTCTGCTCTTTTAATCATAGTCCATCTAGTTGAACAGCTCCAGCTTGGTGTTGACCACTCTCAACGAAACGCTGGAAAAGGATCCTGATCGCAAATGCTTTCGCCTCATCAACGGTGTCCTGGTTGAGCGGACAGTCAAGGATGTGGTTCCTGCACTCAACACAAACAAGACTGGAGTAAGCGCCTGATTACCTTGCGTTTCCCTTCTAACATTGTACAGATCCAGCAAATTGTATCGACTCTAACTGAGCAATACAAGTCCAAGGAGAAAGAGTTCGAGGGATTCAAAGAGACGTACAAAATCCAACCAGTCAGCATGTGAAGCACGACGTCGTGACTCGTGAGTACGTTTTGGTCTGGTCGTAGCTCTTACAATTCGGTACTCTGGAGTCTGCGCTGTATTTCTATTTCTGTGTGACTTTTGCGATCGACCAGTTGAACAACAACTGTCAATGCACCGAGGTTGCCTATAGGTCAGTGCAGTGGCCTGGTTACAATATTGTCGCGACGGTCTATCCAAGGCTTCAGTGCTCCACTTTGATATGTTTTTAAGGCTGTGGTTAAGGTACAGAACAGAACGTGCACGCGCTTCCTGCGGAAACTGGGCCTGGCTCGGAGCGTGGGCCGTGTTGACTTCCTCTCTGCCTTTTACATCCACCTGCTTTGCAGAATATCTTCGGACAAGCGCATTCGCATTCCGCGTCTACCGCTATCCCATACCTCTTCACTCGTTTAACCCACCATGATCTCTCTCGCCCACCGTCTTTTCTCGGTCCTGTTTCTGTTTATTGCTTTGGCATCAGCCCATCGTCGTGGCCTCAGCCCTCGGGAGGACTGGCTCGACCAGATCCAATTCACCGCTACACACAACAGCATACGCGCCTCTCACGGTGCTAACGCGCTCTCGTGGTCAGATACCTTGGCACAGGCAGCAGAAAACTGGGCACAGGCATGTGACTTCCAGTACGCCTCAGGCACTCTCGACGATGGCACAGCATACGGCCAGAACGTGATGGCCACCACTGGATCCGTCAGCGCCGTAGAGGCCGTGAACGCATTCGCCAACGATCGAGGTATGTTCACAATCTTCCTGCCTTGTGCCCAGCAAAAGCATGCCTATATCACCTGATCCAGAATCCGCCCAACTCGACCCAGAAACATTCACACACTTCACCCAACTCGTTTGGAAGGGTACGACCGAAGTGGGATGTGCTCGATACACCAAGTGCAGCGACGTGTTCGACTCGACCGCGGCATCGACCACACTCGTCGCATGCTTCTACTCTCCACCAGGCAACATTATTGGACAAATCTCGTGAGTGTGTCCCTGTATAACTGTGCTGGAGCGCAGAGTGGCTCGCTGACTTTTACACAGGGACAACGTCGAGTTGTAGGAGGGCCTTGCGTGCCGCGGTTGATCCTCGCACGCTTCATTCACGTTTCTATGTCACGTCCCCCATGCAGCTGGTGCTGGTCTACACCTTGTTTTGTATTCTTTATAAAAGATCGGGTTCTACTGTTTATTACAAAGGACATTTTCACCGTGCTAACTACCGTTCTCCTCGGGACATTATCCATCCCAAAACGTCGGCTTGAACATTCGCGATTCCTCTCTTGTGCCGAACACAGTCTGGCACATCTGAGCAACGCCACCAAACACTAAATCTCAGCGTAGATGAGGCCATGGCTGCATTGCGATGTACATTGATAGTGCGACAAAGGAGCTCAAACTACGGGTCTACTGGCCGACGATGACTACGGTACGTGCAAAAGTCCGTGTGACATATACGGCTTCCATGATGACAAAAGCATCTGCAACAAAATATGCAATTTCGAGACGAAATTCCTGGCCCACCGTGCTTCCTGTGTGCTGCTGAACGTGCAAGCTACTGGCTTCCCAAGGGCGGCGACACATCCGACATCACGACATCAGGCGCGCCGCCCTTATGATTGAACACGGGCTCGCTCGAAGGACGAGGCAGGGGTTGGCTTTCTTTGTACCAATGTCCACCACCGGAGAAATCCAGGATCTCGTCTATAGAATGGACCCGGGGCTGATTCTGCGAATGTTGGGGAGCAGAGTCCATACAAACTGACAGTGTAGATGAGCTTTGTGCGAGTTCGTGCCCTTGCTCTGGCGATCCAGCGAGTGTCGCTGTGGTGAACATGGTCGACGAAAACTGATCTTTGAGTTCGCTGCTCGCCGACTCTCTCATGCGTTTCCCGAGCTGAGAAAAATCTTCCGAAGTGTGACATGGCGAGCTGGAATATGCGATGGGAGGAAGTGGTTCCAATTGAAAGGCAAACTGCGCATTTGGCGTGGAGGGGAACGAGTGTGTGCGCGGGCGTACATCACCATGGTCGGCCATGACAGAGGGTGTATGCGTAAATCTAGAGGTTTGGTGTTGCCAATTTTTCATGCTGTCTAGGTTTGATGGTGATATCGGGCTGCCAAAGGGGAGACGAGAAGAGTACTCTAGCTTTCCTGAAGGTTGTGTCATCCAGTGAGCTTCCATGGCGAATAGCAGGCAAGCTTACGAGATTTTCCTGCCTGAAAATCCCCAGAAGAGAATTTGTGCGCAATCTCGGTGGGATTGTCTGAGTGAGTCAGCTTCAAGATCAAACGCACTCAAGAATGCGGACGCACGAGGATATGACTGACTGCTATCAACATAACCATGCGACAATGTTCCTTTGAAGTACATCATTTCCTTCTCAGGTTGAAGCTCATTTGACTGCAGCGAGCTCTCAGACTCTAGCCGTAGCCGTCCAAGACTCGGTGGTAGAAGTTGTGGAGATTGACGGTCTACTCCTATCGCAGGCGACAGAGGGGACGATGCGAGACTGACTTTCTGGTCCCAGTTTCTGAGCCAATCCTCTGGACGGTATGCCAACGACTTGGTCTCTACATTCGATACTGTAAAGCGTTAAGAGCAGTAGCAGGCGGGTCTAAGATCATCTACCTGTGTTATTCGACGAAACTTGGTGTCGGGGGGCCGATGAGATTGACTGTGTGACGCGTCTCGAGTTGGGCTGATTCTTGAAAGCGGGTTTGTGATTCTCAGTTGGACTATCTCTAGAAGACGGGGTTGATCCGACTCGACGGTTGTCCCTTCGCGCACGTTTTGGCCTGGAAGGACTATTCCCACGATCCGAAGGAGATGTATCGTCTCGTTGTCCAGAGTTCCAGGACGCGGGGACGTTGACGACGAGCGGGAGACTGGCGGCGAGAACAATTTCTGCAAGTTCCGGAAAGTTGGACGCAATCTGTGGCCCCGTCAGTCGATGAGTGAGCGCGAAAAAGAAAGAAGGGAGCTGCTGACGTGTGCGGCCTCCGCGTATGTACCGATTCTGTAAGGCTTTTGAGGCACTCTCGTGGACGCCTGTGCTGGGGAAAATGTTTGCAGAGACTATCGTCGTCTAAATCAGTCAAGTGCAGGGCGTGAAGTCTGGAGAGAAAAGCGAACCATGGCGAGAAATAAGGCGCTCTGATTGGACCGACCCCGTCGTGGCGATGTGGATGTCGCGGATGGTCGGAGATGGTAGTCGATAGACAAGATGTCTGCACATCTGTGTGACTTCTTCGCAGAGCCTGTCAGTGTCACGCCCATCTTGTTCGGTTCCGAGTGGCAGAAATGCAGCGCGCGTCCACTTATGGACGAGTATGGCAATGTTCGAACGAAAATGTATAAATGTTTTCTGCGCCTCATCTCAGCCTGTAAATTCCAATGTGATTAGCAACAAAGGAGAATCCATTGTTCCGTGCAACTTTTATTGCCTTCTTCGTACCATGACATCACGATCACCCTTGATAACAGGACGATCATTGGCGACAAAATGCATAAACTTGGCATAAACGGCCATTTTAAGCGCTCGTCGTGGGTCGAACTCATCGTGTGTTTACCTATGTATTTCCTCCAGCAGCTACTTTCTGGATGGAAACTAGTACCCTTCATTACTCCTCAAATCCAGTCGTCCCGCATTTCGCTGGCAGCTTCTCAGGGTGCTACTCCCACCGCCATTATGGCAGGATCAAAAGCGGAGAAGAGGCTCATGAGCTACTGCTGGACCCGCTTCGTTGACCCTGTTCATTTCGCACCCTTCCGATCAATCCGAGCGGCTCTGCGAGCTACTACCAGCAACCCATACTAACAGTCCACCTGGTCTGGACTTCTACTCTACAAATAACCTAGGTGTCTTTCTAATTCCAACATGTACTCTACCTCTTTCAAGGCATCTCTATCGACATGGAAATTTTGCCCGCCAGACGCAAGCAAGGCCATTTCCGGGAAGGAATCGCCCGCTCCTCTGTCGAACCCCTTCCGCTCCCCACCGATCCCTCGGAAAATCTTCACAGACATGGGTGACTCGGACGAGTGGCAATACTCGGGCCAAGGTTTGTTCTGCAACCATTTTGTATGAATCGTCTGGTAATTCTTGTTGCTCAGGCTTACTAGTTCAAAATGGATCATTAGAAAGCCGGTTCAATTTCTGGGGCGACTATCATGTTTCTACATCGTCCGAGTGCAAAGCCTCCGGCAGTACGCCAACCGCGCCATTCGAAAATGCCCCCGCACTGCAAGCTTGTGCCCGAGTCAAGGACAGCTTCGTCGCATCGGGTACGGCTTGGACGAGCACATTAAAGACGTTTTTCAGCACGACTTTGACCAGCCAGGTGTGACATGGTGTTTCTGATTAGCACGCAATGAGTACTGACCAACATCAAGCTCAGTGCGTCTTGGGACGAACGTCTGAGCATGTACCACGCCGTGACCTCTGTCCAGCATCACGCCGTCAAATCAGCGGTACGCAAGCTTCGTCAGCTTATCAGTTTTCTCTGAATCCATAACAGGTGCACAAAGCCGCATCTGTCGCTGCACGTTCCGTGTCATCACCGCGCTGGGTTGATCCACAACCTCCATACCAATGGACAGACCCCGCAGCCCCTCTGCTAATGTTCTTCGCTCGTGGCTCCCTGCACACCATCATGAAATCCAAAGATGCCTTCAATGTCCCGCATATCGTCCTTACGGAGGCCCCTGCGACTGACGACTCGGATGAAGTGTACGAATCAAATCTCCTTCCCAATTGTGGCTACCAGTTCGCGGGCTGGCTGTGTGTCCCGAACGCCCCAGTCTTCGCTTTCGATGTATCCGATTACCACTTCAATGCCGAGAGGGACTACATCGACTTAGAAGATGACCTTGTGAGCAGCGACGAAGAGACGGAGACATCCACAGAAACATCGGAAGTCGGCACCCCGCCTCTTGCCTCCCATGCGGCCATGGACTCCTTCACGACTGTCCACGCAGTCCATCGCAAACTTGCCGAGATTCATGGTGGTGATCATTGTGACCTACAGCCTCAAAGCGTAGCTATTTTCCAGGTGGATGACGACGATGACCTCCCCGAATTCGACGAGTGGTATTCGTCCATCGCACAAAGGGCAGAGTAGTATATCTCGTCGATCATCCTCGCCTTCGACTTCTGACCATTCGTTTGTATTATATCATTACCAGCTTTGCTCTTCTTGCTAATTGACTATCGTACGCCCCGCCCGCATATTTCACATTTACAAACCACACTATATTAGACACTTCCATATTCACCTCTGCTACAAGAATTGGTACCCACCAACTATCTATGACCCAAGTCCTTATTGGCCCATTGACATATTTATGCACCTTCATCTGACAGTCGACTTCGCTTCAAATGTCGCAAGTACACGCCGTTGAAATTTCAGACCCACAACATATCGATTCGCAATCACAGAGACAATATCAAGTACAGGTGATCCAGTAATTATTCAGAGAAGCATTGAAAAGTCGATTTTAAAGCCATGAGTACAGTCCATATCCCAATCCGCACAACGAATGCATATTGTTGGAGCCAGCAGCCTAATCCATCTTGGCCAGCACCATGCAAGTCCTGGTGGGAAGATAGACCTGAACGTGGTATGAGGATTATGTCTCGAGAGTGAAATCCAGACCACTTACATGCATCCAGTTTTTCCTCCCATTCCATTCCATCGGAGTGGTAAAGTAATCCGTATCAAGCTTGATGTTGTCGAACCCTCCAAAGCGCGGCTCATCGCTAGACAGGATGGCCCTGTACCTTCCAGGGACATCGACGCCGATGCGATAGTCGCTGAAGCTCTGAGTTGGATGGAAGTTGAAGATGAAGACCAAGCCAGCGCGCTCGAAAACAATCATCTTGTCCGTTTCATTCTTCAACGAAACATAAGCCTGGATATTCAAATTAGTTCGTGAATGCCTCACGTAGTCATCCGCCCCTACCGGGTTAGCACCGAGCCAGGAATATTGCGCATCGGCGTTGTTCATAGCAGAATCGAATTCGTTGAGATACTTGTAGCGAAGGTTGGGATCGTCGACAACATTGAATTGGCGGCGAGCGTAATGGAAAGAGTTGCCGTTTCCTTCGCGCGGGAAGTCAAGCCACTGGAACAGCGGTCAGGCAATGATCAGTGTGATCCAAAGACGCATACCTCAGGATGGCCAAATTCGTTGCCCTCGAAATTGAGATAGCCCTCGCCACCAAGAGAGTGGGTAAGGAGTCTGCAGATTGTCAGCAATTATGGGAAATCTGTGGCAGGGCCGTACCGAATCATTTTGTGTAGAGCAATGCCGCGAGAAATGACTGGCGTGAGTGGGCTCAGGTCAGACATGTTAGTATCTAAGAGTTGTTAATAGACGAAAGAAGGATCGGAGGTCGCACATACACATCTCTTTGTCCATAAGCCAGAACGCAATCGTCTTGTCCCCAACGAGAGCCTGATCGTGGCTCTCGCAGTACGCGATGCTCTTTTCACCGTAGCGCCTGTTGGTCAAGGTGTGGACGATGTTGCCGATCTCCCATTGGTCATCGGGAGTGTGCTTGAGAAGCTTAATCCACATATCTGGAATCGCCATTGAGAGGCGATAGTCGAAACCAAGACCACCTTTATCAACAGGTTTGGATAGAAGCGGCATCCCAGAGACATCTTCTGCGATGGTGATGATGTTTGGGTAGATAGTGTGCATAGCATCGTTGGCCTGCAGGCGTGAGTACATCGCCAACGTAGAATGGAAACGGGGCGCACAAGCATAAGGTAATTGATAGCCTCGAGATCTGCGGAAGGTCCGAAGTACTCATGATAACCACCTGAGAACCCAGTGCCTATGCCATGGTGCGTGTACATCATACTAGTCACCCCGTCGAAGCGGAAGCCGTCGAATTGGTATACGTCGACATAGAAGCGAAGGTTGCTGAGGAGGAAGCGTAACACTTCGTGGTGGCCATAGTTGAACAAACGGCTATCCCAAAGCTCGTGGCGACCTTTAGCTCCGCCATGGAAGTAGAGATGGTCGGTGCCATCGAGTTCATTGATGCCGTCCAAAACATTTTTGCAGGCGTGCGAGTGGACGATGTCCAAAAGAACAGTCAGCCCCATACCATGAGCAACATCAATGAGTTCTTTCAAGTCCTCGGGCGTTCCATAGCGAGAGCTGGCCGCGAAGAAACTGGTGACTTGGTATCCGAACGCTAGTGGTGGTCAGAATCGTACATACTCATATACAGCAATGACATACATGCATAATATGCGTGCTCCATGATGGCCATAAGTTGGACGATGTTGTAGCCCAGCTTTTTGATACGAGGAAGGGTATTGGCAGTGAATTCCTTGTAAGTGCCAACGCGTCCTTCAGGTGTAGAGATGCCAACATGAGCTTCGTAGATGCGAGCATCATTTGGGTAAGGAGGACGGGGATTCTTGAATTGATATACCTCCTCCTTGGGCGGGTTCCAGAAGCGCGCGTCGTAAATAGGAGAGACGCTCAGATCTTGAGTAACGCGTTTGATCCAAGCTGGGAGGCGCTCGATGCGCTCGCCGGAGGGAAGAACCATGGAAATCTGCGGCGCATCGGTATGGAAGTCTCTCAATCACGGCGGAAAGAAACGCACCTTGATCTTCGAGTCGTGGGGAATGGCGCAGACGCCATGTTCCTTCGGAGGAATGACAATCTCCCAGACCCCAAATTGGTCCTTTTTCATAGGATGGGAGGACCTATTCCAGTCATCTGTAGCGCATATAAACGAGTGAAAATGTAGGTAAGCTAGGACGACGTACTGAAGTCGCCAATCAATACAGCCTCTTGCGCGTTTGGTGCCCATTCGCGATACGTGACCTCGCCGGAGGGGGAGACGTTGAGGCCAAACTTATTGTAGCCCTGAGAAAATTTATCAAGGCCGCCCTCGTGCTTCTCGATACTCTCTTTCAGCGCCCTATATAGGTCATGACGGTGGACGATATGGTCGACATTGTCCTTCAACCACGGATCGACGTCGATGACAGTTTGCGCGTCGAGAGGTTTGTCGGGCATGGCGAAAAGGTCTGTCGATGACGGTAAGAGCGATAGACCTGTTTATGGTCGACTAACCCCGGGATCTGGGGCGACCTGGGGGCATATTACACGTGACGTCATGACCACATTCCATTAACTGTGACGCGTGCTCGCGCCCGAGCGCTTGATGTGCAAACATGCGCTATCGACTCTCGGAGGTCATTTGCGCCAGAAATTCTGCTGGTCTCACTATTTTTCTTCAATTTCGATGAAATATTTACTACGCCTCAGGCCAGCGTCATCTCGGACATTGTTCTCCACAGCGGCTCAGAAGCGACACCACCATTCGTGGGTGTACTATATCACGGCCACCAACTGTATAAGTGAGCTCAAAAGGCGTCCATGACGCTCGAAAGGAAGGTTTCCGCCCTGGAATGCACGCACAGTGAGTGAATCTAGGGTGTCAGAGAACTACATGATGATAGGCACAAACGGTATAGGTAGTAATACAAGTGCTTACTTATGTACAACAGGTTGCAATGCAATTCAAGGCGTAGGCCGAACTCCAAGCAGAGAATAATCCGAAGAAAAATGCATGATAGAAAACCAAATACGAGTTGGCCATCAGCAAGACCGAAGCAAAGCCTGGGCGCGGAGGGCTTGACGCTTTGGAACCATGATGTTTGCTGTTTTGAGGGTAGAGCTGTACATGTGGTTGATTCCTGCCTGTTCCAAGATCGTCGAGAAGCGATTGACAAGACCGTGCTTGTCCAAGCCAAAGCGGCGCAGGTCTATCTGAAGGCACCTCAGCTTGCCATTGCACTCCTCGTCATCTTCGTCAGAGTCCCCGGGTTGCTCCTCAAAATCCAACTCTCCGCCGCAAATAACCATGTGACGGTCGTGTTTGGGGAACAACGCGGCGAGAACACTAACGTCCGTGGTGAGAGACGAACCCTCGGCCGTACGGGTGAAGCTGAAGAATGGGACAGGAGGCGGCGTCGTCGTTAAAGGTGTGGTATCGATACGGAGCGCCGTCAGTGCGCTCAACCGATGTTTTGAGGATGGCTTGTGTGACGCTACAAGGTCCGAAGTGGATCGAGAGTGAGACGGTATCGAGGATAGTGGCGATTCCGAGGACGGAGAATGCGAAAAATATCCATCCTCTGAGTCTTCGTCAGACTCTGGATACGCAGAGGAGATGGGAGGGGAGCGTTTTGATGGTACGACGAGGTCCGCATACGCGATAAGTTTTATGATCTTCAGCTGCCATTGCTCCACTGCGTCGTCCACCAGGCCGACAGAAGTTAGATCTGTGTCGAGCATGCAGACCTGCCCAGCATGAGGAGAGCCTGATTTGCTGCGTACGGGCTCGACGTCTGGACGGACACCCGTTGGCGAGCTGGCACGCGTTAGGACCGCCGGCGTAGGGGATCCCGGGATAGAACTCGCATCGTATAGGGAGAACCCAGACGCGGAGAAAAGTGCGAGCACTTCTTGCAATCGGCTCTCCTTGACGAGGATAAAGTCGCTCATATAGGAGGACTGGTAGAGAATTGAAATGCCCGCTGCCGCTAACGGCGCAGAGAGTTCGTTGATTCGTGCGCCAGAGTTATCTGCAGACAGTTAGCGGCCTTCAGGATAGTATGTCTATCAGCATACCCAGCTGGTCGCTGTGAGAATCGATTTGTAGCACAGACCTATGAGGTGATCAGCATCCTTGCTGAAAGCTAGGTTAGAGGTGTGGGCAGACCATGGCTCGTACGAAATCTCGACCGCTTCTCGTTGCGGCCCTCCAGCACTACCCTGGCTTCCCCGTCGCCTATGCCTGTCCCTCCTAGCAATCCTCTCGAACTCCAAGAGGTCGCCTTGCTCGACGAAAAGGCTCATCTCGATTTCGTTGCATGTTATGTTCAGAAAAGTCTGTGTGGGTTGGAGGATGTAACGGAGAATTGGCCGAGTGAGTTCCTCAAGTCTCGATCTCGGAAGTCCAACGAGTGCAAGAGAGATAGGAAGGAGCAGCAACGATGTCGGCATCGCAGACGGTGGTGAGAGGAGAACGCAAAAGGCACTCGACTGAGGCTGACTCCTTAAATTGCGACAGTAGCCGGCTTCCACCCGACCCTGTTTGCGCAGATAATTTGCCGGATCTAGATCGTCCATTTTGAATCGACGCACATCCTCGCTAAGTCCTGACGAGTCTAACCTCGGAGACGGCGCTGGCGGCGCTCCAGCCAGCGTCCCCGTTGTAGTATCCCTTAGTACTCATTACCGCGGAATCCCTCAAACACCACGTCCTAGCCGATATTAGAAAGCCAGCTCGTTGAATCCAAGTTGGAAAGGCATGAAAGTTGTGCGGATTTCACCAGTTAGCCCCTTGTTGAAGAACTGGAATTTCAGCCTTGCGTGAGTCCGTGACTACAATGCGATACATCGCTGGAGTTTCTCCCCTTTCAAGTCCGACTTGGAAATCGTCGAAGGTCGATGTAGAAAGTGTTCACCGTGGGTGCTGGACCGAGTTATTCCAATGCGTTATTGGTGTGAAGAATTCAGCCGTTTATCTGATACAGTCATACGGTGCCCGTGGGTTATTCAGTAGTAAAAGTAGATGAACACGACAGAATGAAAACCTGCTCACATTCATTCGGGGTTCAGTTGCTAAAACAACTGAACGGCCAATCTCAAATTCAACTAGTTTACGAGGGCTTCCCAGTCGGAAAATGTGTGAAATTTCGGGTAGCAGTGTCCTCCTTCTCGAATGAAATTAACACTGGTAAGGATGTATATCCATATACTTACCACATCAATACCACATATTATGGAAAC